>JAXGFW010000038.1:0-225582 GCA_034376525.1 Nicotiana benthamiana | reverse complement strand
CATGACGTGGCAGGGTGCGCCCATGGCACGATTCAGGACGTCGCAGGACATGGCCATGGCACGCGTCAGGACTTGGCAGGGCGTGGTCATGGCACAAGTTAGGACGTTGCAGGACAGGGCCATAGCACGCGTCAGAACGTGGCAGGGTGTGGCCATGGCACGAGTCAGGATGTGCAAGATGTGGCAGGGCGTGGTCATGGCACAAGATAGGACGTTGCATGACATGGTAGGATATGGCCATGGTAGGTGTCAGGATGCGTCGGGACGTGGAAGTGCGTGGCCATGGCACGAGTCGGGACGTCGCAGGACATGGCAGGTCGTGGCCATGGCACGAGTCGGGACCTTGCAGGACGTGTCAGGACATGGCCATGGCATGTGTCAGGACGCGGCAGGACATGGCAAGGCGTGGCCATGGCACGAGTCATGACGTCGCAGGACATGGCAGAATATAGCCATGGTACGTGTCAGGACGACATTGCAGGATATGGCCATGGCAGGTGTCTGGACGCGTCAGGACATGGCAGGGCGTGACAGTGCCACGAGTCAAGACGTCGCAGGACATGGCAGGATATGGCCATGGTAAGTGTCAGGACGCGTCAGGACATGGCAGGGCGTGGCCATGCCACAAGTCTAGACGTCGTAGGACATGGCAGGATATGGCCATGGTACGTGTCAGAACGCATCAGGACATGGCCATGGCCATGGCACGCGTCAGGACGTGAAAGGTGTGGCCATGGCACGAGTAAGGACGTCGTAGGACATGGACATGGCACGCCTCAGGACGTGGCAGGGCGTGATCATGGAACAAGTTAGGACATTTTAGGACATGGCAGGATATGGCAATGTTACGTGTCAGGACGCGTAAGTACGTTGCACGGCGTGGCCGTGGCACGAGTCAGGACGTCGCAAGACATGGCAGGGCGTGGCCATGGCACGAGTCAAGACCTCGCAGGACGTGTCAGGACATGGCCATGGCACGTGTCAGGACGCGTCATGACAGGGCAGGGAATGGCCATGGCACGAGTCAAGACGTCGCAAGACATTGTAGGATATGGCCATGGTACGTGTTTGGACGCGTCAGGACATGGCCATAGCATGCGTCAGGACGTGGCACGGTGCGCCCATGGCACGAGTCAGGACGTCGCAGGACATAGCCATGGCACGCGTCAGGACTTGGCAGGGCGTGCTCATGGCACAAGTTAGGACGTCGCAGGACATGGCAGGACATGGCCATGGCACGTGTCAGGACGCGTCAGGACATGGCAGGGCATGGCCATGGCACGAGTCTTGACATTGCAGGATATGGCAGGGCGTGGCCATGGAACGAGTCGGGACGTCGCAAGATGCGTCAGGACATGGCAATGGCACGTGCCAGGACGCATCAGGGTATGGCCATGGCACGTGTCAGGACGCATATGGACATGGCCATAGCACGTGTCCGTACGCGTCAAGACATGGAAGGGCGTGGCCGTGGCACGTATAGGGACGCATCAGGACATGGCCATGGCACTTTTCAAGACGCGTCAAGACATAGCAGAGCGTGGCCATAGCACGAGTCAAGATATCACATGACATGGCAGGATATGGCCATGGTGCGCGTCAGGACTTGGCAGGTTGTGGCCATGTCACGAGTCAAGACGTCGCAGGACATGGCAGGATATGGCCATGGTACGTGTCAGGACGCGTCAGGACATGGCCATGACACGCGTCAAGACGTGGCAGGGGGTGGCCATGGCACGAGTCAGGATGTCGCAGGACGTGGCAGGGCGTGGTCATGGCACAAGTTAGGACGTTGCAAGACATGGCAAGATATGGCCATGGTACATGTCAGAACGCGTCTGGACATAGCCATGGCACGCGTCAGGACGTGGCAGGGTGTGGCCATGGCACGAGCCAGGATGACGCAGGACGTGGCAGGGCGTGGTCATGACACAAGTTAGGACGTTGCAGGACAGGCAGGATATTGCCATGGTACGTGTCAGGACGCGTCAGGACGTGGAAAGGCGTGGCCATGGAACGAGTCGGGACGTCGCAGGACATGGCAAGGAGTGGCCATGGCACGAGTCTGGACCTCGCAGGACGTGTCAGGACATGGCCATGGCACGTGTCAGGACGCGTCAGGACATGGCAGGGCATGGCCATGGCACGAGTCAAGACGTCGCAGGACATGGCAGGATATGGCCATGGCACGCGTCAGGACGTGGCAGGGTGTGGCCATGGCACGAGTCAGGACGTCGTAGGACATGGCCATGGCACGCGTCATGACGTGGCAAGGTGTGGGCATGACACAAGTTAGGACGTCGTAGGACATGGACATGGCACGTGTCAGGACGCGGCAGGACATGGCAGGGCGTGGCCATGGCACGAGTCGGGACGTCGCAGGACATGGAAGGGCGTGGCCATGACAGGAGTCGGGACGTCGCAGGATGCGTCAGGACATGGCCATTGCACTTGTCAAGACGCATCAGGATATGGCCATGGCACGTGCTAGGACGCATAAGGACATGGCCATAGCACGTGTCCGGATGCGTTAGGACATGGAAGGGCGTGGCCGTGGCACGAGTCGGGACGTCGCAGGACATGGAAGGGCATGGCCATGGCACGTGTCAGGACGCATCAAGACATGGCACTTGCCAAGACGCATCACGACATGGCAGGGCGTGGCCTTGGCACGAGTCGGGACGTCGCAGGACGTTGCAGGACATGGCCATGGCATGTGTCAGGACGCATCAGGACATGGCAGGGCGTGGCCATGGCACAAGTCGGGACGTCTCAGGACATGGCAGGGCGTAAACATGGCACGAGTCGGGACGTCGCAGTACATGGCAGGATATGGCCATGGTACGTGTCAGGACGCGTCAGGACATGGCCATGGCACGCGTCAGGACGTGGCAGGGCATGGCTATGGTATGAGTCAGGACGTCGCAGGACATGGCCATGGCACGCGTCAGGACGTGGCAGGGCGTGGTCATGGCACGAATGAGGACGTCGCAGGACATTGCAGGATATGGCCATGGTACGTGGCAAGGCGTGGTCATGGCACGAGTGAGGACATCGCAGGCATCGCAGGATATGGCCATGGTACGTGTCAGGACGTGGCCATGATACGTGTCAAGATGCGTCAGGACATGGCCATGGCACGTGTCAGGACGCATCAGAACATGGCAGGGCGTGGCCATGGCACAAGTCAGGACGTCGCAAGGCGTGGCAATGGCACGAGTCGGGATGTCGCAGGACGTGTCAGGACATGGCCATGGCACGTGTCAGTACGCGTCAGGACATGGCAGGGCGTGGCCATGGCACGTGTTGGGACGTCGCAGAACATGGCAGGGCGTGGCCATGGCACAAGTCGGGACCTCGCAGGACGTGTCAAGACATGGCCATGGCACGTGTCAGGACATGGAAAGGCGAGGCCATAGCACGAGTCAAGATGTCACAGGAAAATGGCGTGATATGGCCATGGTACTTGTCAGGACGCGTCAGGACATGGCAGGGCGTTGCCATGCCACGAGTCAAGACGTCGGAGGACATGGCAGGATTTGGCCTTGGTACGTATCAGGACGCGTCTGGACATAGCCATTGCACGCGTCAGGACGTGGCAGGGTGTGGCCATGGCACGAGTCAGGATGTCGCAAGACGTGGCAGGGCGTGGTCATGGCACAAGTTAGGACGTTGCAGAACATGGCCATGGCACGCGTCAGGACGTGGCAGGGCATGGTCATGGCACAAGTTAGGACGTCGCAGGACATGGCAGGACATGGCCATGACACGTGTCAGGACGCGTCAGGACATGGCCATGGCACGCGTCAGGACGTGGCCGGGTGTGGCCATGGCACGAGTCAGGACGTCGCAGGACATGGCCATGGCACGCGTCAGGACGTGGCAGGGCGTGGTCATGGAACAAGTTAGGACGTAGCAGGACATAGCACGATATGGCCATGGTACGTGTCAGGACGCGTCAGGGCGTGGCAGGGCGTGGCCATGGCACGAGTTGGGACGTCGCAAGACATGGCAGGGCATGGCCATGGCACAAGTCGGGACCTCGCAGGACGTGTCAGGACATAGCCATGGCACGTGCCAGGACACGTCATGAAATGGCAGGGCGTGGCCATGGCACGAGTCAAGACGTCGCAAGACATAGCAGGATATGGCCATGGTACGTGTCTGGACGCGTCAGGACATGGCCATGGCACATGTCAGGACGTGGCAAGGTGTGGCCATGGCACGAGTCAGGACGTCGCAGGACATGGCCATGGCACGCGTCAGGACGTGGCAGGGCGTGGTCATGGCACGAATGAGGACGTCCCAGGACATCGCAGGATATGGCCACGGTACGTGGCAAGGCGTGGTCATGGCACGAGTGAGGACTTCGCAGGCATCGCAGGATATGGCCATGATACGTGTCAGGACGTGGCCATGATACGTGTCAAGATGCGTCAGGACATGGCCATGGCACGTGTCAGGACGCATCAGAACATGGCAGGGCGTGGCCATGGCACAAGTCAGGACGTCGCAAGGCGTGGCTGGTTATGGCGATGGTACGTGTCCGGACATGACCATGGCACTCATCAGGACGTGTCAGGACATGGCCATGGCACGTGTCAGTACGCGTCAGGACATGGCAGGGCGTGGCCATGGCACGTGTTGGGACGTCGCAGAACATGGCAGGGCGTGGCCATGGCACAAGTCGGGACCTCGCAGGACGTGTCAAGACATGGCCATGGCACGTGTCAGGACATGGAAAGGCGAGGCCATAGCACGAGTCAAGATGTCGTAGGAAAATGGCGTGATATGGCCATGGTACTTTTCAGGACGCGTCAGGACATGGCAGGGCGTTGCCATGCCACGAGTCAAGACGTCGCAGGACATGGCAGGATTTGGCCTTGGTACGTATCAGGACGCGTCTGGACATAGCCATTGCACGAGTCAGGACGTGGCAGGGTGTGGCCATGGCACGAGTCAGGATGTCGCAAGACGTGGCAGGGCGTGGTCATGGCACAAGTTAGGACGTTGCAGAACATGGCCATGGCACGCGTCAGGACGTGGCAGGGCGTGGTCATGGCACAAGTTAGGACGTCGCAGGACGTGGCAGGGCGTGGTCATGGCACAAGTTAGGACGTCGCAGGACATGGCAGGACATGGCCATGACACGTGTCAGGACGCGTCAGGACATGGCCATGGCACGCGTCAGGACGTGGCAGGGTGTGGCCATGGCACGAGTCAGGACGTCGCAGGACATGGCCATGGCACGCGTCAGGACGTGGCAGGGCGTGGTCATGGAACAAGTTAGGACGTAGCAGGACATAGCACGATATGGCCATGGTACGTGTCAGGACGCGTCAGGACGTGGCAGGACGTGGCCATGGCACGAGTTGGGACGTCGCAAGACATGGCAGGGCGTGGCCATGGCACAAGTCGGGACCTCGCAGGACGTGTCAGGACATAGCCATGGCACGTGCCAGGACGCGTCATGAAATGGCAGGGCGTGGCCATGGCATGAGTCAAGACGTCGCAAGACATAGCAGGATATGGCCATGGTACGTGTCTGGACGCGTCAGGACATGGCCATGGCACATGTCAGGACGTGGCACGGTGTGGCCATGGCACGAGTCAGGACGTCGCAGGACATGGCCATGGCACGCGTCAGGACGTGGCAGGGCGTGGTCATGGCACAAGTTAGGACGTCGCAGGACATGGCAGGAAATGGCCATGGCACGTGTCAGGATACGTCAATACATGGCAGGGCGTGGCCATGGCACGAGTCGGGACGTCGCAAGACACGGCAAGGCGTGGCGATGGCATGAGTCGGGACCTTGCTGGACGTGTCAGGACATGGCCATGGCACGTGTCAGGACGCGTCAGGACATGGCAAGGCATGGCCATGGCACGAGTCATGACGTCGCAGGACATGGCAGGATATGGCCATGGTACGTGTCAGGACGCGTCAGGACATGGCCATGGCACACGTCAGGACGTGGCAGAGAGTGGCTATGGCACGAGTCAGGATGTCGCAGGACGTGGCAGGGCGTGGTCATGGCACAAGTTAGGACATTGCATGACATGGCAGGATATGGCCATGGTACGTGTCAGGACACGTCAGGACCTGGAAGGGCGTGGCCATGGCACGAGTCAGGACGTTGCAGGACATGGCAGGGCGTGGCCATGGCATGAGTCAGTACCTCGCAGGACGTGTCAGGACATGGCCATGGCACGTGTAAGGACGCGTCAGGACATGGCAGGGAATGGCCATGGCACGAGTCAAGACGTCGCAGGGTGTAGCCATGGCACGAGTCAGGACATCGAAGGACATGGCCATGGCACGCGTCAGGACATGGCCATGGCACGAGTCGGGACGTCGCAGGACATGGCAGGGCGTGGCCATAGCACGAGTCAAGATGTCGCTGGACATGGCAGGATATGGCCATTGTACGTGTCAGGACGCGTTAGGACAAGGCAGGGCGTGGCCATGCCACGAGTCAAGACGTCGCATGACATGGCAGGATATCGCCATAGTATGTGTTAGGACGCGTTAGGACATGGCAGGGCGTGGCCATGCCACGAGTCAAGACGTCGCAGGATGGCAGGATATGGCCATGGTAAGTGTCAGGACGCGTCAGGACATGGCAGGGCGTGGCCAGGCCACGAGTCTAGACGTCGTAGGACATGGTAGGATATGGCCATGGTACATGTCAGGACGCATCAGGACATGGCCATGGCACGCGTCAGGATGTGGCAGGTGTGGCCATGGCACGAGTCAGGACGTCGCAGGACATGGCCATGGCGCGCCTCACGACGTGGCAGGGCGTGATCATGGCATATGTTAGGACGTTGCAGGACATGGCAGGATATGGCAATGGTACGTGTCAGGACGCGTCAGGACGTTGCGCGGCGTGGCCGTGGCACGAGTCGGGACGTCGCAAGACATGGCAGGGCGTGGCCATGGCACGAGTCAAGACCTCGCAGGACGTGTCAGGACATGGCCATGGCACGTGTCAGGACGCGTCATGACAGGGCAGGGTGTGGCCATGGCACGAGTCAAGACGTCGCAAGACATTGTAGGATATGGCCATGGTACGTGTCTGGACGCGTCAGGACATGGCCATAGCACGCGTCAGGACGTGGAAGGGTGTGCCCATGGCACGAGTCAGGACGTCGCAGGACATGGCCATGGCACGCGTCAGGACTTGGCAGGGCGTTGTCATGGCACAAGTTAGGACGTCGCAGGACATGGCAGGACATGGCCATGGCACGTGTCAGGACATGGCCATGGCACGAGTCTTGACATCGCAGGATATGGCTGGGCGTGGCCATGGGACGAGTCGGGAGGTTGCAAGATGCGTCAGGACATGGCCATGGCACGTGTCAGGACGCATCAGTGTATGGCCATGGCACGTGTCAGGACGCATATGGACATGGCCATAGCACGTGTCCGTACGCGTCAAGACATGGAAGGGCGTGGCCATGGCACGAGTCGGGACGTCGCATGACATTGAAGGGCGTGGCCATGGCACGTGTAGGGACGCATCAGGACATGGCCATGGCACTTTTGAAGACGCATCAAGACATAGAAGGGCGTGGCCCTAGCACGAGTCAAGATATCACAGGACATGGCAGGATATGGCCATGGTGCGTGTCAGGACGCGTCAGGACTTGGCAGGTTCTGGCCATGCCACAAGTCAAGACGTCGCAGGACATGGCAGGATATGGCCATGGTACGTGTCAGGACGCGTCAGGACATGGCCATGGCACGCGTCAGAACGTGGCAGGGTGTGGCCATGGAACGAGTCAGGATGTCGCAAGACGTGACAGGATATGGCCATGGTACGTGTCAGGACGCGTCAGGACATGGCCATGGCATGCGTCAGAACGTGGCAGGGTGTGGCCGTGGCACGAGTCAGGATGTCGCAAGACGTGGCAGGGCGTGGTCATGGCACAAGATAGGACGTTGCAGGACATGGCAGGATATGGCCATGGTACGTGTGAGGACGCGTCAGGACATGGCAGGTCGTGGCCATGCCACGAGTCAAGACGTCGCAGGACATGGCTTGATATAGCCATGGTACGTGTCAGGACGCGTCAGGACATGATCATGGCACGTGTCAGAACGTGGCAGGGTGTGGCCATGGCTCGAGTCAAGACGTAGCAAGACATTGCAGGATATGGCCATGGTACGTGTCTGGACGCGTCAGGAAATGGCCATGGCACACGTCCGAACGTGGTAGGGTGTGGCAATGGCACGAGTCAGGATGTCGCAAGACGTGGCAGGGCGTGGTCATGGCACAAGATAGGACGTTGCAGGACATGGCAGATATGGCCATGGTACGTGTCAGGACGCGTCAGGACTTGGTAGTGCATGGCCATGGCACGAGTCAAGACGTCGCAGGACACGGCAAGGCATGGCCATGGCACGAGTCGGGACCTTGTAGGACGTGTCAGGACATGGCCATGGCACGTGTCAGGACATGGCAAGGCGTGGCCATGGCACGAGTCATGACGTCGCCGGACATGGCAGGACATGGCCATGGCACGCGTCAGGATGTGGCAGGGAACGGCCATGGCACGAGTCAGGCTGTCGCAGGACGTGGCAGGGCGTGGTCATGGCACAAGTTAGGACATTGCATGACATGGCAGGATATGGCCATGGTACGTGTCAGGACACATCAGGACGTGGAAGGGCGTGGCCATTGCATGAGTCAGGACGTCGCAGGACATGGCAGGGCGTGACCATGGCACGAGTCAGGACCTCGCAGAACGTGTCAGGACATGGCCATGGCAAGTGTCAGGACGCGTCAGGACATGGCAGAGCGTGGCCATGGCACGAGTCAAGACGTCGCAGGACATGGCAGAGCGTGGCCATGGCACGAGTCAAGACGTCGCAGGACGTGGCAGGATTAGGCCATGGTACGTGTCCGGACATGACCATGGCACGCATCAGGACATGATAGGTCGTGGCCATAGCACAAGTCAAGATGTCACATGACACGGCAGGATATGGCCATGGTGCGTGTCTGGATGCGTCAGGACATGGCAGGGCGTGGCACTGCCACGAGTCAAGACGTCGCAGGACATGTCAGGATATAGCCATGGTACGTGTCAAGACGCGTCAGGACATGGCCATGGCATGCGTTAGAACGTGGCAGGGTGTGGCCATGGCACGAGTCAAGACGTCGCAAGACATTGCAGGATATGCCCATGGTACGTGTCTGGACGCGTCAGGACATGGCCATGGCACGCGTCCGAACGTGGCAGGGTGTGGCAATGGCACGAGTCAGGATGTCGCAAGACGTGGCAGGGCGTGGTCTTGGCACAAGATAGGACGTTGCAGGACATGGTAGATATGGCCATGGTACGTGTCAGGACGCTTCAGGACGTGGAAGTGCGTGCCCATGGCACGAGTCGAGACGTCGCAGGACACGGCAGGGCATGGCCATGGCACGAGTCGGGACCTTGCAGGACGTGTCAGGACATGGCCATGGCACGTGTCAGGACGCGTCAGGACATGGCAAGGCGTGGCCATGGCACGAGTCACGACGTCGCAGGACATGGCAGGATATGGCCATGGTACGTGTCAGGACGCATCAGGACATGGCCATGGCACGCGTCAGGATGTGGCAGGGAGCGGCCATCTACCACGAGTCAGGATGTCGCAGGACGTGGCAGGGCGTGGTCATGGCACAAGTTAGGACATTGCATGACATGGCAGGATATGGCCATGGTACGTGTCAGGACAGGTCAGGACGTGGAAGGGCGTGGCCATGGCACGAGTCAGGACGTCGCAGGACATGGCAGGGCGTGGCCATGGCACGAGTCAGGACCTCGCAGGACGTGTCAGGACATGGCCATGGTACGTGTCAGGACGCGTCAGGACATGGCAGGGCGTGGCCATGGCACAAGTCAAGACGTCGCAGGACGTGGCAGGATATGGCCATGGTACGTGTCCGGACATGACCATGGCACTCATCAGGACGTGGCAGGGTGTAGCCATGGCACGAGTCAGGACGTCGAAGGACATGGCCATGGCACGAGTCGGGACGTCGCAGGACATGGCAGGGCGTGGCCATAGCACGAGTCAAGATGTCGCAGGACATGGCAGGATTTAGCCATGGTACGTGTCAGGACGCGTCAGGACAAGGCAGGGCGTGGCCATGCCACGAGTCAAGACGTCGCAGGATATGGCAGGATATGGCCATGGCATAAGTTAGGACGCGTCAGGACATGGGAGGATATGGCCATGGTACGTGTCAGGACATCGCAGGACGTGTGAGGACACGGCCATGGCACGTGTCAGGATGCGACCGGACATGGCCATGGGACGCATCAGGATATGGCCATGGCACGTGTCAGGACACATAAGGACATGGCCATATCACGTGTCCGGACGCATCAAGACATGGAAGGACGTGGCCGTGGCACGAGTCAGGACATGGCAGGGCGTGGCTTGGCACGTGTCGTGACGCATCAGGACATTGCCATGGCACTTGTCAAGACGCGTCAGGACATAGCAGGGCGTGGCCATGGCACGAGTCGGGACGTTGCAGGACATGGCAGGGCATGGCCATGGCACGAGTCGGTACGCTGTAGGACGTGTTAAGACATGGCCATGGCACGTGTCAGGACGCGTCAAGATTTGGCAGGGGGTGTCCATGGCACGAGTTGGGACCTCGCAGGACGTGTCAAGACTTGGCCATGGTACGTGTCTGGACGCGTCAGGACATGGCAGGGCATGGCCATTGCACGAGTCAAGATGTCGCAGGATATGGCCATGGTACGTGTCAGGACGCGTCAGGACATGGAAGGGCGTGGCCATGCCACGAGTCAAGATGTTGCAAGACATGGCACGATATGGCCATGGCACGCGTCAGGACGTGGCAGGTGTGGCCATGACACGAGTCAGGACGTTGCTGGACATGGCCATAGCACGCGTCAGGACCTGGCAGGGCGTGATCATGGCACAAGTTAGGACGTTGCAGGACATGGCAGGATATGGCCGTGTGAGGACGCGTCAGGACGTGGTACGGCGTGGCCGTGGCACGAGTAGGGACGTCGCAAGACATGGCAGGGCATGGCCATGGCACGACTCATGACCTCGCAGGACATGTCAGGACATGGCCATGGCACGTGTCAGGACGCGTCATGACAGGGCAGGGTGTGGCCATGGCACGAGTCAAGACGTCGCAAGACCTTGCAGGAAATGGCCATGGTACGTGACTAGACGCGTCAGGACATGGCCATGGCACGCGTCAGGACGTGGCAGGGTGTGGCCATGGCACGAGTCAGGACCTCGCAGGACATGGCCATGGCACACGTCAGGACTTGGCAACGCGTGGTCATGGCACAAGTTAGGACGTCGCAGGGCATGGCAGGACATGGCCATGGCGCGTGTCAGGACGCATCAGGACATGGCAGAGCGTGGCCATGGCACGAGTCAAGACGTCGCAGGACGTGGCAGGATAAGGCCATGGTACGTGTCCGGACATGACCATGGCACGCATCAGGACATGATAGGTCGTGGCCATAGCACAAGTCAAGATTTCACATGACACGGCAGGATATGGCCATGGTGCGTGTCTGGATGCGTCAGGACATGGCAGGGCGTGGCCATGCCACGAGTCAAAACGTCGCAGGACATGTCAGGATATAGCCATGGTACGTGTCAAGACGCGTCAGGACATGGCCATGGCATGCGTTAGAACGTGGCAGGGTGTGGCCATGGCACGAGTCAAGACGTCGCAAGACATTGCAGGATATGGCCATGGTACGTGTCTGGACGCGTCAGGACATGGCCATGGCACGCGTCCGAACGTGGCAGGGTGTGGCAATGGCACGAGTCAGGATGTCGCAAGACGTGGCAGGGCGTGGTCATGGCACAAGATAGGACGTTGCAGGACATGGTAGATATGGCCATGGTACGTGTCAGGACGCTTCAGGACGTGGAAGTGCGTGCCCATGGCACGAGTCGAGACGTCGCAGGACACGGCAGGGCATGGCCATGGCACGAGTCGGGACCTTGGAGGACGTGTCAGGACATGGCCATGGCACGTGTCAGGACGCGTCAGGACATGGCAAGGCGTGGCCATGGCACGAGTCATGACGTCGCAGGACATGGCAGGATATGGCCATGGTACGTGTCAGGACGCATCAGGACATGGCCATGGCACGCGTCAGGATGTGGCAGGGAGCGGCCATCTGCCACGAGTCAGGATGTCGCAGGACGTGGCAGGGCGTGGTCATGGCACAAGTTAGGACATTGCATGACATGGCAGGATATGGCCATGGTACGTGTCAGGACAGGTCAGGACGTGGAAGGGCGTGGCCATGGCACGAGTCAGGACGTCGCAGGACATGGCAGGGCGTGGCCATGGCACGAGTCAGGACCTCGCAGGACGTGTCAGGACATGGCCATGGTACGTGTCAGGACGCGTCAGGACATGGCAGGGCGTGGCCATGGCACGAGTCAAGACGTCGCAGGACGTGGCAGGATATGGCCATGGTACGTGTCCGGACATGACCATGGCACTCATCAGGACGTGGCAGGGTGTAGCCATGGCACGAGTCAGGACGTCGAAGGACATGGCCATGGCACGAGTCGGGACGTCGCAGGACATGGCAGGGCGTGGCCATAGCACGAGTCAAGATGTCGCAGGACATGGCAGGATTTAGCCATGGTACGTGTCAGGACGCGTCAGGACAAGGCAGGGCGTGGCCATGCCACGAGTCAAGACGTCGCAGGACATGGCAGGATATGGCCATGGCATAAGTTAGGACGCGTCAGGACATGGCAGGATATGGCCATGGTACGTGTCAGGACATCGCAGGACGTGTGAGGACACGGCCATGGCACGTGTCAGGATGCGACCGGACATGGCCATGGGACGCATCAGGATATGGCCATGGCACGTGTCAGGACACATAAGGACATGGCCATATCACGTGTCCGGACGCATCAAGACATGGAAGGACGTGGCCATGGCGCGAGTCAGGACATGGCAGGGCGTGGCTTGGCACGTGTCGTGACGCATCAGGACATTGCCATGGCACTTGTCAAGACGCGTCAGGACATAGCAGGGCGTGGCCATGGCACGAGTCGGGACGTTGCAGGACATGGCAGGGCGTGGCCATGGCACGAGTCGGTACGCTGTAGGACGTGTTAAGACATGGCCATGGCACGTGTCAGGACGCGTCAAGATTTGGCAGGGGGTGTCCATGGCACGAGTTGGGACCTCGCAGGACGTGTCAAGACTTGGCCATGGTACGTGTCTGGACGCGTCAGGACATGGCAGGGCGTGGCCATTGCACGAGTCAAGATGTCGCAGGATATGGCCATGGTACGTGTCAGGACGCGTCAGGACAAGGAAGGGCGTGGCCATGCCACGAGTCAAGATGTTGCAAGACATGGCACGATATGGCCATGGCACGCGTCAGGACGTGGCAGGTGTGGCCATGACACGAGTCAGGACGTTGCTGGACATGGCCATAGCACGCGTCAGGACCTGGCAGGGCGTGATCGTGGCACAAGTTAGGACGTTGCAGGACATGGCAGGATATGGCCATGGTATATGTGAGGACGCGTCAGGACGTGGTACGGCGTGGCCGTGGCACGAGTAGGGACGTCGCAAGACATGGCAGGGCATGGCCATGGCACGACTCATGACCTCGCAGGACATGTCAGGACATGGCCATGGCACGTGTCAGGACGCGTCATGACAGGGCAGGGTGTGGCCATGGCACGAGTCAAGACGTCGCAAGACCTTGCAGGAAATGGCCATAGTACGTGACTAGACGCGTCAGGACATGGCCATGGCACGCGTCAGGACGTGGCAGGGTGTGGCCATGGCACGAGTCAGGACCTCGCAGGACATGGCCATGGCACACGTCAGGACTTGGCAACGCGTGGTCATGGCACAAGTTAGGACGTCGCAGGGCATGGCAGGACATGGCCATGGCACGTGTCAGGACGCGTCAGGACATGGCAGGGCGTGGCCATGGCACGAGTCTTGACATTGCAGGATATGGCAGGGCGTGGCCATGGCATGAGTCGGGACGTCGCAAGATGTGTCAGGACATGGCCATGGCACGTGTCAGGACGCATCAGGGTATGGCCATGGCACGCGTCAGATCGTGGCAGGGTGTGGCCATTGCACGAGTCAGGATGTCGCAAGACGTGGCCGGATATGGCCATGGTACGTGTCAGGACGCGTCAGGACATGGCCATGGCACGAGTCAAGACGTCGCAAGACATTGCAGGATATGGCCATGGTACGTGTTTGGACACGTCAGGACATAGCCATGGCACGCGTCCGAACGTGGCAGTGTGTGGCCATGGCACGAGTAAGGATGTCGCAAGACGTGGCAGGGCGTGGTCAAGGCACAAGATAGGACGTTGCAAGACATGGCAGGATATGGCCATGGTATGTGTCAGGACGCTTTAGGACGTGGAAGTGCGTGGCCATGGCACGAGTTGGGACGTCGCAGGACATGGCAGGGCGTGGCCATGGCACGAGTCGGGACCTTGCAGGACGTGTCAGGACATGGCCATGGCACGTGTCAGGACGCATCAGGACATGGCAAGGCGTGGCCATGGCAAGAGTCATGACATCGCAAGACATGGCAGGATATGGCCATGGTACGTGTCAGGATGCGTCAGGACATGGCCATGCCACGCGTCAGGACATGGCCATGGCACGCGTCAGGACGTGGCAGGGAGTGGCCATGGCACGAGTCAGGATGTCGCAGGACATGACAGGGCGTGGGCATGGCACCAGTTAGGACGTCGCAGGACATGGCCATGGCACGCGTCAGGACGTGGCAGGGAGTGGCCATGGCACGAGTCAGGATGTCGCAGGACATGACAGGGCGTGGCCATACCACGAGTCGGGACCTTGCAGGACGTGTCAGGACATGGCCATGGCACGTGTCAAGACGGTAAGGACATGGCAGGGCGTGGCCATAGCACGAGTCAAGATGCAACTAGACATGGCAGGGCGTGGCCATGCCATGAGTCAAGACGTCGCAGGACATGGCAGGATATGGCCATGGTACGTGTCAGGACGCGTCAGGACATGGCCATAGCACGCGTCAGAACGTGGTAGGGTATGGCCATGGCACGAGTCAGGATGTGCAAGATGTGGCAGGGCGTGGTCATGGCACAAGATAGCACGTTGCAGGACATCGTAGGATATGGCCATGGTAGGTGTCAGGATGCGTCAGGACGTGGAAGTGCGTGACCATGGCACGAGTCGGGACGTCGCAGGACATGGCAGGGCGTGGCCATGGCACGAGTCGGGACCTTGCAGGACGTGTCAGGACATGGCCATGGCATGTGTCAGGACGCGGCAGGACATGGCAAGGCGTGGCCATGGCACGAGTCATGACGTCGCAGGACATGGCAGGATATGGCCATGGTACATGTCAGGACGACATTGCAGGATATTGCCATGGTACGTGTCTGGACGCGTCAGGACATGGCAGGGCGTGGCCATGCCACGAGTCAAGACATTGCATGACATGGCAGGATATGGCCATGGTAAGTGTCAGGACGCGTCAGGACATGGCAGGGCGTGGCCATGCCACTAGTCTAGACGTCGTAGGACATGGCAGGATATGGCCATGGTACGTGTCAGGACGCGTCAGGACATGGCCATGGCACGCGTCAGGACGTGACAGGTGTGGCCATGGCACGAGTCAGGACGTCGTAGGACATGGCCATGGCACGCCTCAGGATGTGGCAGGGCGTGATCATGGCACAAGTTAGGACATTGCAGGACATGGCAGGATATGGCAATGGTACGTGTCAGGACGCGCAATACGTTGCACGGCGTGGCCGTGGCACGAGTCGGGACGTCGCAAGACATGGCATGGCGTGGCCATGGCACGAGTCAAGACCTCGCAGGACGTGTCAGGACATGGCCATGGCACGTGTCAGGACGCGTCATTACAGGGCAGGGAATGGCCATGGCACGAGTCAAGACGTCGCAAGACATTGCAGGATATGGCCATGGTACGTGTCTGGACGCGTCAGGACATGGCCATAGCATGCGTCAGGACGTGGCAGGGTGTGCCCATGGCACGAGTCAGGACGTCGCAGGACATGGCCATGGCACGCGTCAGGACTTGGTAGGGCGTGGTCATGGAACAAGTTAGGACGTCGCAGGACATGGCAGGACATGGCCATGGCACGTGTCAGGACGCGTCAGGACATGGCAGGGCGTGGCCGTGGCACGAGTCTTGACATCGCAGGATATGGCAGGGCGTGGCCATGGAACGAGTCGGGACGTCGCAAGATTTGTCAGGACATGGCCATGGCACGTGTCAGGACGCATCGGGGTATGGCCATGGCACGTGTCAGGACGCATATGGACATGGCCATAGCACGTGTCCGTACGCGTCAAGACATGGAAGGGCGTGGCCGTGGCACGTATAGGGACGCATCAGGACATGGCCATGGCACTTTTCAAGACGCCTCAAGACATAGTAGGGCGTGGCCATAGCACGAGTCAAGATATCACAGGACATGGCAGGATATGGCCATGGTGCGCGTCAGGAGGCGTCAAGACATAGCAGGGCGTGGCCATAGCACGAGTCAAGACGTCGCAGGACATGGCAGGATATGGCCATTATACGTGTCAGGACGCGTCAGGAAATGGCCATGGCACGCGTCAGAACGTGGCAGGGTGTGGCCATGGCACGAGTCAGGATGTCGCAAGACGTGGCAGGATATGGCCATGGTACGTGTCAGGACGCGTCAGGACATGGCCATGGCATGCGCCAGAACGTGGCAGGGTGTGGCCGTGGCACGAGTCAGGATCTCGCAAGACGTGGCAGGGCGTGGTCATGGCACAAGATAGGACGTTGCAGGACATGGAAGGATATGCCAATGGTACGTGTCAAGATGCGTCAGGACGTTGCACGGCGTGGCCATGGCACGAGTCGGGAAGTCGCAAGTCATGGCAGGGCAGGATAAGGCCATGGTACGAGTCCGGACATGGCCATGGCACGCATCAGGACATGGCAGGATATGGCAATGCTACGTGTCAGGACGCGTCAAGACATGGCAGGGCGTGGCCATAGCACAAGTCAAGATGTCACAGGACATGGCAGGATATGGCCATGGTGCGTGTCTGGACGCGTGAGGACATGGCAGGGCGTGGCCATGCCACGAGTCAAGACGTCGCAGGATATAGCCATGGTACGTGTCAGCGCGAGTCAGGACATGGCCATGGCACGCGTCAGAACGTGGCAGGGTGTGGCCATGGCACGAGTCAAGACGTCACAAGACATTGCAGGATATGGCCATGGTACGTGTCTGGATGCGTTAGGACATGGCCATGGCACGCGTCCGAACATGGATGGGTGTGGCCATGGCACGAGTCAGGATGTCGCAAGACGTGGCAGGGCGTGGTCATGGCACAAGATAGGACGTTGCAGGACATGGCTGATATGGCCAGGGTACGTGTCAGGACGCGTCAGGACGTGGAAGTGCGTGGCCATGGCACGAGTCGGGACGTCGCAGGACACGGCAAGGCGTGGCCATGGCACGAGTCGGGACCTTGCTGGACGTGTCAGGACATGGCCATGGCACGTGTCAGGATGCGTCAGGACATGGCAAGGCATGGCCATGGCACGAGTCATGACGTCGCAGGACATGGCAGGATATGGCCATGGTACGTGTCAGGACGCGTCAGGACATGGCCATGGCACGCGTCAGGACGTGGCAGGGAGTGGCCATGGCACGAGTCAGGATGTCGCAGGACGTGGCAGGGCGTGGTCATGGCACAAGTTAGGACATTGCATGACATGGAAGGATATGGCCATGGTACGTGTCAGGACACGTCAGGACCTGAAGGGCGTGGCCATGCCACGAGTCAGGACGTTGCAGGACATGGAAGGGCGTGGCCATGGCACGAGTCAGGACCTTGCAGGACGTGTCAGGACATGGCCATGGCACGTGTCAGGACGCGTCAGGACATGGCAGGGAATGGCCATGGCACGAGTCAAGACGTCGCAGGACGTGGCAGGATATGGCCATGGTACGTGTCCGGACGCGTCAGGACATGACCATGGCACGCATCAGGACGTGGCAGGGTGTAGCCATGGCACGAGTCAGGACATCGAAGGACATGGCCATGGCACGCGTCAGGACATGGCCATGGCACGAGTCGGGACGTCGCAGGACATGGCAGGGCGTGGCCATAGCACGAGTCAAGATGTCGCAGGACATGGCAGGATATGGCCATGGTACGTGTCAGGACGCGTCAGGACAAGGCAGGGCGTGGACTTTATGCCACGAGTCAAGACGTCGCATGACATGGCAGGATATGGCCATAGTATGTGTTAGGACGAGTCAGGACATGGCAGGGCGTGGCCATGCCACGAGTCAAGACGTCATAGGACATGGCAGGATATGGCCATGGTACGTGTCAGGACGCGTCATGACATGGCCATGGCACGCGTCAGGACGTGGCAGGTGTGGCCATGGCACGAGTAAGGACGTCGCAGGACATGGCCATCGCACGCGTCACGGCGTGGCAGGGCATGATCATGGCAAAAGTTAGGACGTTGCAGGACATGGCAGGATATGGCCATGGTACATGTTAGGACGCGTCAGGACGTGGTACGGCGTGGCCGTGGCACGAGCCGGGACGTCGTAAGACATGGCAGGGCGTGATCACGGCACAAGTTACGACGTTGCAGGACATGGCAGGATATGGCCATGGTACGTGTCAGGACGCGTCAGGACGTGGCACGGCGTGGCCGTGGCACGAGTCGGTACGTCGCAAGACATGGCAGGGCGTGGCCATGGCACGAATCAAGACCTCGCAGGACGTGACAGGACATGGCCATGGCATGTGTCATGACGCGTCATGGCAGGGCAGGGCGTGGCCATGGAACAAGTCAAGACGTCGCAAGACATTCCAGGATATGGCCATGGTACGTGTCTGGACGCGTCAGGACATGGCCATAGCACGCGTCAGGACGTGGAAGGGTGTGCCTATGGCACGAGTCAGGACGTCGCAGGACATGGCCATGGCACGCATCAGGACTTGGCAGGGCGTGGTCATGGCACAAGTTAGGACGTCGCAGGACATGGCAGGACATGGCAGGATATGGCCATGGTACGTGTCAGGACGCGTCAGGACATGGCCATGGCACGCGTCAGGACGTGGCAGGGAGTGGCCATGGCACGAGTCAGGATGTCGCAGGACGTGGCAGGGCGTGGTCATGGCACAAGTTAGGACATCGCATGACATGGAAGGATATGGCCATGGTACGTGTCAGGACACGTCAGGACCTGAAGGGCGTGGCCATGCCACGAGTCAGGACGTTGCAGGACATGGCAGGATAAGGCCATGGTACGTGTCCGGACATGACCATGGCACTCATCAGGACATGGAAGGGCGTGGCCATGGCACGAGTCAGGACCTTGCAGGACTTGTCAGGACATGGCCATGGCACGTGTCAAGACGCATCAGGACATGGCAGGGTGTGGCCATGGCACGAGTCTTAACATCGCAGGATATGGCAGGGCGTGGCCATGGCACGAGTCGGGACGTCGCAAGATGCGTCAGGACATGGCCATGGCACGTGTCAAGACGCATCAGGGTATGGCCATGGCACGAGTCGGGACGTCGCAGGACATGGAAGGGCGTGGCCATGGCATGTGTTGGGACGCATCAGGACATGGCCATGGCACTTGTCAAGACGCGTCAAGACATAGCAGGGAGTGGCCATTGCTCGAGTCAAGATATGACAGCACATGGCAGGATATGGCCATGGTGCGTGTCAGGACACGTCAGGACATGGCAGGGCGTGGCCATGCCACGAGTTAGGACGTCGCAGGACATGGCAGGATATGGCCATGGTACGTGTCAGGATGCGTCAGGACATGGCCATGGCACGCGTCAAAACGTGGTAGGGTGTGGCCATGGCACGAGTCAGGATGTCGCAAGACGTGGCAGGATATGGCCATGGTACGTGTCAAGACGCGTCAGGACATGACCATGGCACGCGTCAGAAAGTGGCAGGGTGTGGCCATTGCACGAGTCAGGATGTCGCAAGACGTGGCAGGGCGTGGTCCTGGCACAAGATAGGACGTTGCACGACATGGCAGGATATGGCCATGGTACGTGTCAGGACGCGTCAGGACATGGCAGGGCGTGGCCATAGCACGAGTCAAGATGTCACAGGACATTGCAGGATATGGCCATCGTGCGTGTCAGGACGCGTCAGAACATGGCAGGGCGTGGCCATGCCACGAGTCAAGACGTCGCAGGACATGGAAGGATATGGCCATGGTATGTGTTAGGACGGGTCAGGACATGGCCATGGCACGCGTCAGAACGTGGCAGGGTGTGGCCATGGCACGAGTCAAGACGTCGCAAGAGATTGCACGATATGGCCATGGTACGTGTCTGGACACGTCAGGACATGGTAGGGCGTGGCCATGCCACGAGTCAAGACGTCGCAGGACATGGCAGGATATGGCCATGGTAAGTGTCAGGACGCGTCAGGACATGGCCATGGCACGCGTCAGGATGTGGTAGGTGTGGCCATGGCACGAGTCAGGACGTCGCAGGACATTGAAGGGCGTGGCCATGGCACGTGTAGGGACGCATCAGGACATGGCCATGGCACTTTTGAAGACGCATCAAGACATAGAAGGGCGTGATCATGGCATAGGTTAGGACGTTGCAGGACAATGGCAGGATATGGCAATGGTATGTGTCTGGACACGTCAGGACATGGCAGGGCGTGGCCATGCCACGAGTCAAGACGTCGCAGGACATGGCAGGATATGGCCATGGTACGTGTCAGGACGTATCAAGACATGGCCATGGCACGCGTCAGGATGTGGCAGGTGTGGCCATGGCACGAGTCAGGACGTCGCCAGGACATGGCCATGGCGCGCCTCAGGACGTGGCAGGGCGTGATCATGGCATAGGTTAGGACGTTGCAGGACATGGCAGGATATGGCAATGGTACGTGTCAGGACGCGTCAGGACGTTGCACGGCGAGGGCTTGGCACGAGTCGGGAAGTCGCAAGACATGGCACGGCGTGGCCATGGCACGAGTCAAGACCTCGCAGGACGTGTCAGGACATGGTCATGGCACGTGTGAGGACGCGTCATGACAGGGCAGGGCGTGGCCATGGCACGAGTCAAGACGTCGCAAGACATTGTAGGATATGGCCATGGTACGTGTCTGGACGCGTCAGGACAGGCCATAGCACGCGTCAGGACGTGGAAGGGTGTGCCCATGGCACGAGTCAGGACGTCGCAGGACATGGCCATGGCACGCGTAAGGATTTGGCAGGGCGTGGTCATGGCACAAGTTAGGACGTCGCAGGACATGGCAGAACATGGCCATGGCACGTGTCAGGACGCGTCAGGACATGGCAGGGCGTGGCCATGGCACGAGTCTTGACATCGCAGGATATGGCAGGGCGTGGCCATGGGACGAGTCGGGACGTTGCAAGATGCGTCAGGACATGGCCATGGCACGTGTCAGGACGCATCAAGGTATGGCCATGGCACGTGTCAGGATGCATATGGACATGGCCATAGCACGTGTCTGTACGCGTCAAGACATGGAAGGGCGTGGCCATGGCACGAGTCGGGACGTCGCATGACATTGAAGGGCGTGGCCATGGCACGTGTAGGGACGCATCAGGACATGGCCATGGCACTTTTGAAGACGCATCAAGACATAGCAGAGGGTGGACATAGCATGAGTCAAGATATCACAAGACATGGCAGGATATGGCCATGGTGCGTGTCAGGACGCGTCAGGACTGGGCAGGTTCTGGCCATGCCACGAGTCAAGACGTCGCAGGACATGGCAGGATATGGCCATGGTACGTGTCAGGACATGGCCATGGCACGCGTCAGAACGTGGCAGGGTGTGGCGATGGAACGAGTCAGGATGTCGCACGACGTGATAGGATATGGCCATGGTACGTGTCAGGACGCGTCAGGACTTGGCCATGTCATGCGTCAGAACGTGGCAGGGTGTGGCCGTGGCACGAGTCAGGATGTCGCAAGACGTGGCAGGGCGTGGTCATGGCACAAGATAGGACGTTGCAGGACATGGCAGGATATGGCCATGGTACGTGTGAGGACGCGTCAGGACATGGCAGGGCGTGGCCATGCCACGAGTCAAGACGTCGCAGGACATGGCAGGATATAGCCATGGTACGTGTCAGGACGCGTCAGGACATGATCATGGCACGCGTCAGAACGTGGCAGGGTGTGGCCATGGCACGAGTCAAGACGTCGCAAGACATTGCAGGATATGGCCATGGTACGTGTCTGGACGCGTCAGGACATGGCCATGGCACGCGTCCGAACGTGGCAGGGTGTGGCAATGGCACGAGTCAGGATGTCGCAAGACGTGGCAGGGCGTGGTCATGGCACAAGATAGGACGTTGCAGGACATGGCAGATATGGCCATGGTACGTGTCAGGACGCGTCAGGACGTGGAAGTGCGTGGCCATGGCACGAGTCGAGACGTCGCAGGACACGGCAAGGCATGGCCATGGCACGAGTCGGGACCTTGCAGGACGTGTCAGGACATGGCCATGGCACGTGTCAGGACATGGCAAGGCGTGGCCATGGCACGAGTCATGACGTCGCAAGACATGGCAGGATATGGCCATGGTACGTGTCAGGACGCGTCAGGACATGGCCATGGCACGCGTCAGGATGTGGCAGGGAGCGGCCATGGCACGAGTCAGGATGTCGCAGGACGTGGCAGGGCGTGGTCATGGCATAAGTTAGGACATTGCACGACATGAGAGGAAATGGCCATGGTACGTGTCAGGACACGTCAGGACGTGGAAGGGCGTGGCCATGGCACGAGTCAGGACGTCGCAGGACATGGCAGGTCGTGGCCATGGCACGAGTCAGGACCTCGCAGGACGTGTCAGGACATGGCCATGTCACGTGTCAGGACGCGTCAGGACATGGCAGGGCGTGGCCATGGCACGAGTCAAGACGTCGCAGGACGTGGAAGGATAAGGCCATGCTACGTGTCCGGACATGACCATGGCACGCATCAGGACGTGGCAGGGAGCGGCCAAGGCACGTGTCAGGATGTCGCAGGATGTGGCAGGGCGTGGTCATGGCACAAGTTAGGACATTGCATGACATGGCAGGACATGGCCATGGTACGTGTCAGGACGCGTCAGGACATGGCAGGGCGTGGCCATGGCACGAGTCAAGACGTCGCAGGACATGGCTGGATATAGCCATGGTACGTGTCAGGACGCGTCAGGACATGGCCATGGCACGCGTCAGAACGTGGCAGGGTGTGGCCATGGCACGAGTCAAGACGTCGCCTGCCACAGCAGGATATGGCCATGGTACGTGTCTGGACGCGTCAGGACATGGCACGGAGTGGCCATGGCACGAGTCAAGACGTCGCAATGGCACGTGGCAGGATGTCGCAAGACGTGGCAGGGCGTGGTCATGGCACAAGATAGGACGTTGCAGGACATGGCAGATATGGCCATGGTACGTGTCAGGACGCGTCAGGACCCATGGCACGAGTCGAGACGTCGCAAGACATGGCAGGGGATGGCCATGGCACGAGTCAGGACGTGGAAGGGCGTGGCCATGGCACGAGTCAGGACATGGCCATGGCACGAGTCGGGACGTCGCAGGACATGGCAGGGCGTGGCTATAGCACGAGTCAAGATGTCGCAGGACATGGCAGGATATAGCCATGGCACGTGTCAGGACGCGTCAGGACAAGGCAGGGCGTGGCCATGCCACGAGTCAAGACGTTGCAGGACATGGCAGGATATGGCCATGGTACGTGTCAGGATGCGTCAGGACATGGCAGGGCGTTGCCATGCAACGAGTCAAGACGTCGCAGGACATGGCAGGATATGGCCATGGTACGTGTCAGGACGCGTCAGGACATGTCCATGGCACTTTTGAAGACGCATCAAGACATAGAAGGGCGTGGCCCTAGCACGAGTCAAGATATCACAGGACATGGCAGGTTATGGCCATGGTACGTGTCTGGATACGTCAGGACATGGCAGGGCTTGGTCTTGGCACAAGTTATGACATTGCAGGACATGGCAGGATATCGCCATGGTACATGTCAGGACGCGTCAGGACGTGGCACGGCATGGCCGTGGAACGAGCCAGGACGTCGCAAGACATGGGAGGGCGTGGCCATGGAACGAGTTAGGACCTCGCGGGACGTGTCAGGACATGGCCGTGGGACGTGTCAGGACGCGTCATGACAGGGCAAGGCGTGGCCATGGCACGAGTCGGGAAGTCGCAAGTCATGGCAGGGCGTGGCCATGGCATGAGTCAAGACCTCGCGGGACGTGTCAGGACATGGCCGTGGGACGTGTCAGGACGCGTCATGACAGGGCAAGGCGTGGCCATGGCACGAGTCAAGACATCGCAAGACATTGCAGGATATGGCCATGGTACGTGTCTGGACGCGTGAGCACATGGCCATGGCACGCGTCAGGACGTGGCAGGGTGTGCCCATGGCACGAGTCAGGACGTCGCAGGACATGGCCATGGCACACGTAGGGACATGGCAGGGCATGGTCGTGGCACAAGTTAGGACGTCGGAGGACATGGCAGGACATGGCCATGGCACGTGTCAGGACGCGTCAGGACATGGCAGGGCGTGGCCATGGCACGAGTCTTGACATCGCAGGATATGGCAGGGCGTGGCCATGGGACGAGTCGGGACGTCGCAAGATGCATCAGGACATGGCCATGGCACGTGTCAGGACGCATCAGGGTATGGCCATGGCACGTGTCAGGACGCATATGGACATGGCCATGGCACGTGTCAGGACGCATCAGGGTATGGCCTTGGCACGTGTCAGGACGCATATGGACATGGCCATAGCACATGTCCGTACGCGTCAAGACATGGAAGGGCGTGGGCATGGCACGAGTCGGGACGTCGCATGACATTGAAGGGCGTGGCCATGGCACGTGTAGGGACGCATCAGGACATGGCCATGGCACTTTTGAAGACGCATCAAGACATAGCAGGGCGTGGCCATAGCACGAGTCAAGATATCACAGGACATGGCAGGATATGGCCATGGTGCGTGTCAGGACGCGTCAGGACTTGGCAGGTTCTGGCCATGCCACGAGTCAAGACGTCGCAGGACATGGCCATGGTACGTGTCTGGACGCGTCAGGACATGGCCATAGCACGCGTCCGAACGTGGCAGGGTGTGGCAATGGCACGAGTCAGGATGTCGCAAGACGTGGCAGGGCGTGGTCATGGCACAAGATAGGACGTTGCAGGACATGGCAGATATGGCCATGGTACGTGTCAGGACGCGTCAGGACGTGGAAGTGCGTGGCCATGGCACGAGTCGAGACGTCGCAGGACACGGCAGGGCATGGCCATGGCACGAGTCGGGACCTTGCAGGACGTGTCAGGACATGGCCATGGCACGTGTCAGGACGCGTCAGGACATGGCAAGGCGTGGCCATGGCACGAGTCATGACGTCGCAGGACATGGCAGGATATGGCCATGGTACGTGTCAGGACGCGTCAGGACATGGCCATGGCACGCGTCAGGATGTGGCAGGGAGCGGCCATGGCACGAGTCAGGATGTCGCAAGATGTGGCAGGGCGTGGTCATGGCACAAGTTAGGACATTGCATGACATGGCAGGATATGGCCATGGTACGTGTCAGGACACGTCAGGACGTGGAAGGGCGTGGCTATGGCACGAGTCAGGACGTCGCAGGACATGGCAGGGCGTGGCCATGGCACGAGTCAGGACCTCGCAGGACATGTCAGGACATGGCCATGGAAAGTGTCAGGACGCGTCAGGATATGGCAGGGCGTGGCCATGGCACGAGTCAAGACGTCGCAGGACGTGGCAGGATAAGGCCATGGTACGTGTCCGGACATATCCATGGCACGCATCAGGACGTGGCAGGGTGTAGCCATGGCACGAGTCAAGACGCGTCAGGATATGGCAGGTTGTGGCCATAGCACAAGTCAAGATGTCACATGAAACGGCAGGATATGGCCATGGTGCGTGTCTGGACGCGTCAGGACATGGCAGGGTGTGGCCATGCCACGAGTCAAGACGTCGCAGGACATGGCAGGATATAGCCATGGTACGTGTCAGGACGCGTCAGGACATGGCCATGGCACGCGTCAGAACGTGGCAGGGTGTGGCCATGGCACGAGTCAAGACGTCGCAAGACATTGCAGGATATGGCCATGGTACGTGTCTGGACGCGTCAGGACATGGCCATGGCACGCGTCCGAACGTGGCAGGGTGTGGCAATGGCACGAGTCAGGATGTCGCAAGACGTGGCAGGGCGTGGTCATGGCACAAGATAGGACGTTGCAGGACATGGCAGATATGGCCATGGTACGTGTCAGGACGCGTCAGGACGTGGAAGTGCGTGCCCATGGCACGAGTCGAGACGTCGCAGGACACGGCAGGGCATGGCCATGGCACGAGTCGGGACCTTGCAGGACGTGTCAGGACATGGCCATGGCACGTGTCAGGACGCGTCAGGACATGGCAAGGCGTGGCCATGGCACGAGTCATGACGTCGCAGGACATGGCAGGATATGGCCATGGTACGTGTCAGGACGCATCAGGACATGGCCATGGCACGCGTCAGGATGTGGCAGGGAGCGGCCATGGCACGAGTCAGGATGTCGCAGGACGTGGCAGGGCGTGGTCATGGCACAAGTTAGGACATTGCATGACATGGCAGGATATGGCCATGGTACGTGTCAGGACACGTCAGGACGTGGAAGGGCGTGGCCATGGCACGAGTCAGGACGTCGCAGGACATGGCAGGGCGTGGCCATGGCACGAGTCAGGACCTCGCAGGACGTGTCAGGACATGGCCATGGTACGTGTCAGGACGCGTCAGGACATGGCAGGGCGTGGCCATGGCACGAGTCAAGACGTCGCAGGACGTGGCAGGATATGGCCATGGTACGTGTCCGGACATGACCATGGCACTCATCAGGACGTGGCAGGGTGTAGCCATGGCACGAGTCAGGACGTCGAAGGACATGGCCATGGCACGCGTCAGGACATGGCCATGGCACGAGTCGGGACGTCGCAGGACATGGCAGGGCGTGGCCATAGCACGAGTCAAGATGTCGCAGGACATGGCAGGATATGGCCATGGTACGTGTCAGGACGCGTCAGGACAAGGCAGGGCGTGGCCATGCCACGAGTCAAGACGTCGCAGGACATGGCAGGATATGGCCATGGTACGTGTCAGGACGCGTCAGGACATGGCAGGGCGTTGCCATGCAACGAGTCAAGACGTCGCAGGACATGGCAGGATATGGCCATGGTACGTGTCAGGACGCGTCAGGACATGGCCATGGCACGCGTCAGGTCGTGGCAGGTGTGGCCACTGCACGAGTCAGGACGTCGCAGGACATGGCCATGGCACGCGTCAGGACGTGGCAGGGCGTAATCATGGCACAAGTTAGGACGTTGCAGGACATGGCAGGATATCGCCATGGTACATGTCAGGACGCGTCAGGACGTGGCACGGCGTGGCCGTGGAACGAGCCAGGACGTCGCAAGACATGGGAGGGCGTGGCCATGGAACGAGTCAGGACCTCGCAGGACGTGTCAGGACATGGCCGTGGCACGTGTCAGGATGCGTCATGACAGGGCAGGGCGTGGCCATGGCACGAGTCAAGACATCGCAAGACATTGCAGGATATGGCCATGGTACGTGTCTGGACGCGTCAGCACATGGCCATGGCACGCGTCAGGACGTGGCAGGGTGTGGCCATGGCACGAGTCAGGACGTCGCAGGACATGGCCATGGCACACGTCAGGACTTGGCAGGGCGTGGTCATGGCACAAGTTAGGACGTCGGAGGACATGGCAGGACATGGCCATGGCACGTGGCAGGACGCGTCAGGACATGGCAGGGCGTGGCCATGGCACGAGTCGTGACATCGCAGGATATGGCAGGGAGTGGCCATGGCACGAGTCGGGACGTCGCAAGATGCGTCAGGACATGGCCATGGCACGTGTCAGGACGCATCAGGGTATGGCCATGGCACGTGTCAGGACGCATCAGGACATGTCCATAGCACGTGTCCGTACGCGTCAAGACATGGAAGGGGGTGGCCATGGCACGAGTCGGGACGTCGCAGGACATGGAAGGGTGTGGCCATGGCACGTGTAGGGACGCATCAGGACATGGCCATGGCACTTGTCAAGACGCGTCAAGACATAGCAAGGCGTGGCAATGGCACGAGTCGGGATGTCGCAGGACATGGCAGGGCGTGGCCATGGCACGAGTCGGGACGTCGCAGGACGTGTCAGGACATGGCCATGGCACGTGTCAGGACGCGTCAAGACATGGCAGGGCGTGGCCATGGCACGAGTCAGGACGTCGCAGGACATGGCAGGACATGGCCACGGCACGTGTCAGGACGCATCAGGACATGGCAGGGTGTGGCCATGGCACGAGTCTTGACATCGCAGGATATGGCAGGGCGTGGCCATGGCACGAGTCGGGACGTCGCAAGATGCGTCAGGACATGGCCATGGCACGTGTCAAGACGCATCAGGGTATGGCCATGGCACGTGTCAGGACGCATAAGGACATGGCCATAGCACGTGTCCGTACGCGTCAAGACATGTAAGGGCGTGGCCATGGCACGAGTCGGGACGTCGCAGGACATGGAAGGGCGTGGCCATGGCATGTGTTGGGACGCATCAGGACATGGCCATGGCACTTGTCAAGACGCGTCAAGACATAGCAGGGAGTGGCCATTGCTCGAGTCAAGATATCACAGGACATGGCAGGATATGGCCATGGTGCGTGTCAGGACACGTCAGGACATGGCAGGGCGTGGCCATGCCACGAGTCAAGACGTCGCAGGACATGGCAGGATATGGCCATGGTACGTGTCAGGACGCGTCAGGACATGGCCATGGCACGCGTCAGAACGTGGCAGGGTGTGGCCATGGCACGAGTCAGGATGTCGCAAGACGTGGCAGGATATGGCCATGGTACGTGTCAAGACGCGTCAGGACATGACCATGGCACGCGTCAGAACGTGGCAGGGTGTGGCCATGGCACGAGTCAGGATGTCGCAAGACGTGGCAGGGCGTGGTCATGGCACAAGATAGGACGTTGCAGGACATGGCAGGATATGGCCATGGTACGTGTCAGGACGCGTCAGGACATGGCAGGGCGTGGCCATAGCACGAGTCAAGATGTCACAGGACATGGCAGGATATGGCCATGGTGCGTGTCAGGACGCGTCAGAACATGGCAGGGCGTGGCCATGCCACGAGTCAAGACGTCGCAGGACATGGAAGGATATGGCCATGGTACGTGTCAGGACGGGTCAGGACATGGCCATGGCACGCGTCAGAACGTGGCAGGGTGTTGCCATGGCACGAGTCAAGACGTCGCAAGAGATTGCAGGATATGGCCATGGTACGTGTCTGGACGCGTCAGGACATGGCATGGCGTGGCCATGCCACGAGTCAAGACGTCGCAGGACATGGCAAGATATGGCCATGGTAAGTGTCAGGACGCGTCAGGACATGGCAGGGCGTGGCCATGCGACGAGTCTAGACGTCGCAGGACATGGCAGGATATGGCCATGGTACGTGTCAGGACGCATCAGGACATGGCCATGGCACGCGTCAGGATGTGACAGGTGTGGCAATGGCACGAGTCAGGACGTCGCAGGACATGGCCATGGCACGCCTCAGGACGTGGCAGGGCGTGATCATGGCATAGGTTAGGACGTTGCAGGACATGGCAGGATATGGCAATGGTACGTGTCAGGACGCGTCAGGACGTTGCACGGCGTGGCCGTGGCACGAGTCGGGAAGTCGCAAGACATGGAAGGGCGTGGCCATGGCACGAGTCAAGACCTTGCAGGACGTGTCAGGACATGGCCATGGCACGTGTCAGGACGCGTCATGACAGGGCAGGGCGTGGCCATGGCACGAGTCAAGACGTCGCAAGACATTGCAGGATATGGCCATGGTACGTGTCCGGACATGTCAATGGCACGCATCAGGACGAGGCCGGATGTAGCCAGCCCACGAGTCAAGACGCGTCAGGACGTGGAAGGGTGTGCCCATAGCACGAGTCAAGATATCACAGGATGGCAGGATATGGCCATGGTGCGTGTCAGGACGCGTTAGGACTTGGCAGGTTCTGGCCATGCCACGAGTCAAGACATCGCAGGACATGGCAGGATATGGCCATTGTACGTGTCAGGACGCGTCAGGACATGGCCATGGCACGCGTCAGAACGTGGCAGGGTGTGGCCATGGAACGAGTCAGGATGTCGGAAGACGTGACAGGATATGGCCATGGTACGTATCAAGACGCGTCAGGACATGGCCATGGCATGCGTCAGAACGTGGCAGGGTGTGGCCGTGGCACGAGTCAGGATGTCGCAAGACGTGGCAGGGCGTGGTCATGGCACAAGATAGGACGTTGCAGGACATGGTAGGATATGGCCATGGTATGTGTGAGGACGCGTCAGGACATGGCAGGGCGTGGCCATTCCACGAGTCAAGACGTCGCAGGACATGGTAGGGCGTGGCCTATGGCACGAGTCGAGACCTTGCAGGACGTGTCAGGACATGGCCATGGCATGTGTCAGGACGCGTCAGGACATGGTAGGGCGTGGCCATGGCACGAGTCAAGACGTCGCAGGACATGGCAGGATATGGCCATGGTACGTGCCAGGACGCATCAGGACATGGCCATGGCACGCGCCAGGAACGTGGCAGGGTGTGGCAATGGCACGAGTCAGGATGTCGCAAGACATGGCAGGGCGTGGTCATGCCACAAGATAGGACATTGCATGACATGGCAGGATATGGCCATGGTACGTGCCAGGACACGTCACGACGTGGAAGGGCGTGGCCATTGCACGAGTCAGGACGTCGCAGGACATGGCAGGGCTTGGCCATGGCACGAGTCAGGACCTCGCAGGACGTGTCAGGACATGGCCATGGTACGTGTCAGGACGCGTCAGGACATGGCAGGGCGTGGCCATGGCACGAGTCAAGACGTCACAGGACGTGGCTGGTTATGGCGATGGTACGTGTCCGGACATGACCATGGCACTCATCAGGACGTGGCAGGGTGTAGCCATGGCACGAGTCAGGACGTCGAAGGACATGGCCATGGCACGCGTCAGGACATGGCCATGGCACGAGTCGTGACGTCGCAGGACATGGTAGGGCGTGGCCATAGTACGACTCAAGATGTCGCTGGACATGGCAGGATATGGCCATGGTACGTGTCAGGACGCGTCAGGACATGACAGGGCGTGGCCATGCCACGAGTCAAAACGCTGCAGAACATGGCAGGATATGGCTATGGTACGTGTTAGGACCACGCAGGACATGTCAGTGCCACGCCAAGGTACGTGTCAGGACGCGTTAGGACATGGAAGGCCTGGCCATGCCACGAGTCAAGACGTCGCAGGACATGGCAGGATATGGCCATGGTACGTGTCAGGACGCGTCAGGATATGGCCATGGCACTCGTCAGGACGTGACAGGGTGTGGCCATGGCACGAGTCAGCACGTCGCAGAACATGGCCTTGGCACGCGTCAGGACATGGCAGGGCGTGGTCATGGCATAAGTTAGGACGTTGCAGGACATGGCAGGGCGTGGCAGGAAATGTCCATGGTACGTGTCAGGACGCGTTAGGACATGGCAGGGCGTGGCCATGCCAAGAGTCAAGACGTCACAGGACATGGCAGGATATGGCCATGGAACGAGTTATGACCTCGCAGGACGTGTTAGGACATGGCCGTGGCACGTGTCACGATGCGTCATGACAGGGCAGGGTGTGGCCATGGCACGAGTCAAGACGTCGCAAGACATTGCAGGATATGGCCATGGTACGTGTCTGGACGCGTCAGGACATGGCCATGGCATGCGTCCGAACGTGGCAGGGTGTGGCAATGGCACGGGTCAGGATGTCGCAAGACATGGCCATGGAACGCGTCAGGACATGGCAAGGCGTGGCCATGCCACAAGTCAAGACGTTGCAGGACATGGCCGGATATAGCCATGGTACGTGTCAGGACGCGTCAGGACGTGGAAGTGCGTGGCCATGGCACGAGTCGAGACGTCGCAGGACACGGCAGGGCATGGCCATGGCACGAGTCGGGACCTTGCAGGACGTGTCAGGACATGGCCATGGCACGTGTCAGGACGCGTCAGGACATGGCAGGGCGTGGCCATGGCACGAGTCAGGACGTCGCAGGACATGGCAGGACATGGCCACGGCACGTGTCAGGACGCATCAGGACATGGCAGGGTGTGGCCATGGCACGAGTCCTGACATCGCAGGATATGGCAGGGCGTGGCCATGGCACGAGTCGGGATGTCGCTAGATGCGTCAGGACATGGCCATGGCACGTGTCAAGACGCATCAGGGAATGGCTATGGCACGTGTCAGGACGCATAAGGACATGGCCATAGCACGTGTCCGTACGCGTCAAGACATGTAAGGGCGTGGCCATGGCACGAGTCGGGACGTCGCAGGACATGGAAGGGCGTGGCCATGGCATGTGTTGGGACGCATCAGGACATGGCCATGGCACTTGTCAAGACGCGTCAAGACATAGCAGGGAGTGGCCATTGCTCGAGTAAAGATATCCCAAGACATGGCAGGATATGGCCATGGAGCGTGTCAGGACACGTCAGGACATGGCAGGGCGTGGTCATGGCACAAGTTAGGACATTACATGACATGGCAGGATATGGCCATGGTTCGTGTCAGGACACGTCAGGACGTGGAAGGGCGTGGCCATGGAATGAGTCAGGACGTCGCAGGACATGGCAGGGCGTGGCCATGGCACGAGTCAGGACCTCGCAGGACGTGTCAGGGCATGGCCATGGTACGTGTCAGGACGCGTCAGGACATGGCAGGGCTTGGCCATGCCACGAGTGAAGACGTTGCAGGGCATGGCAGGATATGGCCATGGTACGTGTCAGGACGGGTCAGGACATGGCCATGGCACGCGTCAGAACGTGGCAGGGTGTGACAGGTGTGGCCATGGTATGAGTTAGGACGTCACAGGACATGGCCATGGCACGCCTCAGGACGTGGCAGGGCGTGATCATGGCATAGGTTAGGACGTTGCAGGACATGGAAGGATATGCCAATGGTACGTGTCAAGATGCGTCAGGACGTTGCACGGCGTGGCCATGGCACGAGTCGGGAAGTCGCAAGTCATGGCAGGGCGTGGCCATGGCATGAGTCAAGACCTCGGAGGACGTGTCAGGACATGGCCATGGCACGTGTCAGGACGCGTCATGACAGGGCAGGGCATGGCCATGGCACGAGTCAAGACGTCGCAAGACTTTGCAAGATATGGCCATGGTACGTGTCTGGACGCGTCAGGACATGGCCATAGAACGCGTCAGGACGTGGAAGGGTGTGCCCCTGGCACAAGTCAGGACGTCGCAGGACATGGCCATGGCACGCGTCAGGACTTGGCAGGGCGTGGTCATGGCACAAGTTAGGACGTCGCAGGACATGGCAGGACATGGCCATGGCACGTGTCAGGACGCGTCAGGACATGGCAGGGCGTGGCCATGGCACGAGTCTTGACATCGCAGGATATGGCAGGGCGTGGCCATGGGACGAGTCGGGACATCGCAAGATGCGTCAGGACATGGCCATGGCACGTGTCAGGACGCATCAGGGTATGGCCATGGAACGTGTCAGGACGCATATGGACATGGCCATAGCACGTGTCCGTACGCGTCAAGACATGGAAGGGCGTGGCCATGGCACGAGTCGGGACGTCGCATGACATTGAAGGGCGTGGCCATGGCACGTGTAGGGACGCATCAGGACATGGGCATGGCACTTTTGAAGACGCCTTAAGACATAGCAGGGCGTGGCCATAGCACGAGTCAAGATATCACAGGATGGCAGGATATGGCCATGGTGCGTGTCAGGACGCGTCAGGACTTGGCAGGTTCTGGCCATGCCACGAGTCAAGACGTTGCAGGACATGGCAGGATATGGCCATGGTGTGTGTCAGGACGCGTCAGGACATGGCCATGGCACGCGTCAAAACGTGGCAGGGTGTGGCCATGGAACGAGTCAGGATGTCGCAAGACGTGATAGGATATGGCCATGGTACGTGTCAGGACGCATCAGGACATGGCCATGGCATGCGTCAGAAGGTGGCAGGGTGTGGCCATGGCACGAGTCAGGATGTCGCAAGACGTGGCAGGGCGTGGTCATGGCACAAGATAGGACGTTGCAGTACATGGCAGGATATGGCCATGGTACGTGTGAGGACGCGTCAGGACGTGGCAGAGAGTGGCCATGCCACGAGTCAAGACGTCGCAGGACATGGCTGGATATAGCCATGGTACGTGTCAGGACACGTCAGGACATGATCATGGCATGCGTCAGAACGTGGCAGGGTGTGGCCATGGCACGAGTTAAGACGTCGCAAGATATTGCAGGATATGGCCATGGTACGTGTCTGGACGCGTCAGGACATGGCCATGGCACACGTCCGAACGTGGCTGGGTTTGGCAATGGCACAAGTCTGGATGTCGCAAGACGTGGCAGGGCGTGGTCATGGCACAAGATAGGACGTTGCAGGACATGGCAGATATGGCCATGGTACGTGTCAGGATGCGTCAGGACGTGGAAGTGCGTGGCCATGGCACGAGTCGAGACGTCGCAGGACACGGCAAGGCATGGCCATGGCACGAGTCGGGACCTTGCAGGACGTGTCAGGACATGGCCATGGCACGTGTCAGGACGCGTCAGGACATGGCAAGGCGTGGCCATGGCACGAGTCATGACGTCGCAGGACATGGCAGGATGTGGCCATGGTACGTGTCAGGACGCGTCAGGACATGGCCATAGCACGCGTCAGGATGTGGCAGGGAGCGGCCATGGCACGAGTCAGGATGTCGCAGGACGTGGCAGGGCGTGGTCATGGCACAAGTTAGGACATTGCATGACATGGCAGGAAATGGCCATGGTACGTGTCAGGACACGTCAGGACGTGGAAGGGCGTGGCCATGGCACGAGTCAGGACGTCGCAGGACATGGCAGGTCGTGGCCATGGCACGAGTCAGGACCTCGCAGGACGTGTCAGGACATGGCCATGGCACGTGTCAGGACGCGTCAGGACATGGCAGGGCGTGGCCATGGCACGAGTCAAGACGTCGCAGGACGTGGCAGGATAAGGCCATGGTACGTGTCCGGACATGACCATGGCACGCATCAGGACGTGGCAGGGTGTAGCCATGGCACGAGTCAAGACGCGTCAGGACATGGCAGGTCGTGGCCATAGCACAAGTCAAGATGTCACATGACACGGCAGGATATGGCCATGGTGCGTGTCTGGACGCGTCAGGACATGGCAGGGCGTGGCCATGCCACGAGTCAAGACGTCGCAGGACATGGCTGGATATAGCCATGGTACGTGTCAGGACGCGTCAGGACATGGCCATGGCACGCGTCAGAACGTGGCAGGGTGTGGCCATGGCACGAGTCAAGACGTCGCAAGACATTGCAGGATATGGCCATGGTACGTGTCTGGACGCGTCAGGACATGGCCATGGCACGCGTCCGAACGTGGCAGGGTGTGGCAATGGCACGAGTCAGGATGTCGCAAGACGTGGCAGGGCGTGGTCATGGCACAAGATAGGACGTTGCAGGACATGGCAGATATGGCCATGGTACGTGTCAGGACGCGTCAGGACGTGGAAGTGCGTGCCCATGGCACGAGTCGAGACGTCGCAGGACACGGCAGGGCATGGCCATGGCACGAGTCGGGACCTTGCAGGACGTGTCAGGACATGGCCATGGCACGTGTCAGGACGCGTCAGGACATGGCAAGGCGTGGCCATGGCACGAGTCATGACATCGCAGGACATGGCAGGATATGGCCATGGTACGTGTCAGGACGCATCAGGACATGGCCATGGCACGCGTCAGGATGTGGCAGGGAGCGGCCATGGCACGAGTCAGGATGTCGCAGGACGTGGCAGGGCGTGGTCTTGGCACAAGTTAGGACATTGCATGACATGGCAGGTGTCACAGGGCTAATTTTTGCAAAATTAACACCGCGCGGCATTAGCTCGCAGCTACTTCAGCCTTCCCTTTTTCGCGCACAACACAGCCTTACTTAGAAACTTTCAGGCTTGAACCAAACGTAAGAACACACACAATTTACGGGTAAAAACCCAACCTTTATTAATCTCGCAGAATAATACAAGGACTCTCGTTTTTACTTGGCTCACAAAAGTGTTTGCTCTCAGCACACTCACTTTTCTGCCTAGCTTCACTGTTTTCTGGCTATGCTTCACTATTTTGTTGCTACCTTAGCCTTACACGAAATGCATATAAATAAAGGGAGCTGCCAATGGCAGTTACAAAGGGATAGCTACAAAGGGGGATCATGTCTTCAGCCAACTCGCCCATGATCTTGGATCATGCCTTCAGCCACTCGCCCATGATCTTTGATCATGCCTTAAGCCACTCGCCCATGATCTCGGACATGCCTTCAGCCACTCGCCCATGATCTCGGCCATGCCTTCAGCCACTCGCCCATGATCTCGGCCATGCCTTCAGCCACTTACCCATGATCTCGAACATGCCCATGATTCTCGGATGTGGCTGCTTTGCACACAGCTTCATCATGTGCCGCGCCCCAGCTTCGTCATGTGCCGAGCACACAGCTTCGTCACATGCGGCGCATGCTTGCATCCAGCTTCTCCGCACCTTGCCCCGTAGCCAAACTTTGTCTCGGACCTTGCCTTGCCCATAATTCCATAGCCACGCCTTGCTATGAATTAAGTCATCCCACCAGTCCGCGCATTCCTTTGCCCCGCTTTAGCCTTGGACCTTGCCTCGCCCTTAACTTCATAGCCACGCCCTCCATGAGTTAAGTCGTCCCACTGATCCGCGCATACTTTTCCCGACTTTGCCTTGGACCTTGCCTCGCCCTTAGCTTCATAGCCACGCCCTGCCATAAGCTAAGTCGTCCCACTGATCCGCGCGCATGCCTTTGTCAAGTGCCATGCGTCTATTGCCTTAGCCGATGCCCACAAAACTCAAGGCTGCCTTGCCGACACACCAGCCGCCTTGTCTTTGCTGTCTTGCCTAAGCCCATCACCACTTAGACACTCGCCCAGCGCCATACATTGATTCAAGAAGACATGTCAAGGGGCAATGTACAAGCCCTTGACACGCATTCTGCCCGACATCCCTCATGTCTCATTTTGGGGGTCTAACAAACCACCCCCACTTGTTAAGCTCGACGTCCTCGTTGAGACTGAACTCAAGTGGCCCACCATTTGAACTTTAGCAACAGAGGTTCCACACAGCATCACCTTGTCGCCCTCAATGCAGTACTGTCGCACAGCACTTTCCTTTGCAAGATTCACTGTCTTCACATACAATGAATCATTCACATCAGCTGACTTGAATTTCAACCCAAGTCTCACATCAGAATAAACAGCAATACATATCTTATCTTGTCCCGCTTCATTCCTTTCAACTAGCAACTCAAACTCCGCAAACCCCATGATTGGTTCTGAGGCAGTGACTTCTTCCGACACACCCACTGCTTCCCAGCATTCTTCCGACCAATCCTGTCTAACGGTCTTACTCATCATATCCGTCAAACCAGCAGCTTCTTTTGAGTAGCTCATAATGAATTTTAGATAAAATTTTGCCGACCCAAGAAAAGATCGCATCTCTTCCCCAAACTTAGGCACCTGCCTCTTTGCATAGACAAGCACTTTGGCCGACTTCACCCGCACCCGATACTGTCTCACCAGGTGTTCAAGAAATATGGCCTCCTGTCCGGCAGCTTCACACTTCTCCATCACGTACTGCTTGCATTCATTTACCCAAGACAGCACTTCCAAGTGTGACCCATGTTTATCCAAATTCGGAACAACAATATCATCCATCCAGACTTTAGGCTTCACTTCCACCATAGCCGCAAGGAAAATCTCATCTTCCTGCCTCACGTCCATTTTAATCACCGTGGCAGAATTTATAGAAACCTTCTGTTGATTGTCTTCCCTTCTATTAGGATAAACAGCCTTTATAAAATCAGGAGCCGCATCATTCATAATCATTACTCCGTCCAAATGAGGCATTGGAACGAAGCAATGTTTCTTCATAAAGTCGATTCCGAGGATCACCTCAAAATCTTCTATAGGCATCACCAACAAACTCACTTTTCCTTTCCAGTTCCCAACTGATAAAGGAACATCATAAGCCACACCCACAGTAGCTTGTGACTTGCAATTTAACGCCTTCACATGGGAGGAACTTTTTGACACTTTCAGTCCATACCTTCGCACTAAACTGGCACACACAAGAGTGTGAGTGGCACCAGTATCTATCATGGCCATCACACTTTTGCCCCCAATCTTCATTTCAATGTGCATTAACGTGGACTGAGAGTTCATCTCGTTGTTAGAAACATTCATCAACGAAACGTCGTTTAACACTTGCATAGGATTTACATAGGCGATAACTTCTTCGCCTCCTTCCTCCCATTCATTTTCGGTAGCCAGCAACGCATTTACCCGCTTCCGATTCTGACAGTCTTTGGCAAGATGAGCTCCTCCGCACGTCCAGCACTCCACAGCTTTCCTGTTTGTGCCGCCTCTGTTTGGAACAGCCCCGTCAATAGCTTTGCCCTTTTCAATGACTTCTTCTCGGACTTCCTTCCTCCATTCCCCCTTCTTCTCTGCCCATTTCTTTGGTTTCGAAGAAGAAGGAACTTCAGAAAGAGAACGGGTGCTGCGGTAATCCACCAAAGGATCCGCTGCAGCCATCGCACTTGGGAGGTCCTTCACAGCCTGCCTCCTAAGCTCATTCTGCGCCCATGCTTGCATTCCCAAAATAAATTTATGCAATTTATCATCCTCCGACATGTTTTGAACGTCCAACATTAAGGAAGAGAATTCCTTAATATAATCCCGCATAGATCCCGTTTGTCTCAAGCGTTTCAGATGGTCTCTAGCAAGCCAAGATGCATTGCTAGGCAAGAATTGGTCCTTCATTTCTTTCCTGAGTTTCTCCCATGTATCAACTTTTGGTCTGCCCGTAGTTTCATCATCCAACATACGAGTTCTCCACCACAATTTAGCATCTCCCGTGAGGTACATGCTTGTAATTGTGACCTTCTCCGCATCTGGAACTTTGGCAGCAACAAAATATTGTTCCATGTCCCACAGAAAATTCTCCAATTCTTTTGCACTCCGCGCTCCACCAAACGCCGTTGGATCAGGAATCTTCACTTTCGAACGTTCTTCACTGCTTTGGCTTGGAGCAGCCAACGCCAGTTTAAGAACAGCGATTTCAGCCTTCAAGTTGTCGACCTCCTTCCTCAGGTCTTCAACCACGCTATCCGTTGATTCACAGCTTTGTTGGATCCCATCGCGAAACTGATCTGCCCCATCTTTCAGGCGGTAGATCTCTGTGATGAGATCTGCCATTTCTAATGGATCATCGGTCACGCTGATTAGCGCCTCCAACCGTGCAACTCTGTCACGCAGGTCCGATGTAGACCCACCCGCCATGTTCAAGAGTTACAACCTGCTCAGCTCTGATACCAGTTGTCACGGGGCTAATTTTCACAAAATTAACACCGCGCGGCAGTAGCTCGCAGCTACTTCAGCCTTCCTTTTTTCGCGCACAACACATCCTTACTTAGAAACTTTCAGGCTTGAACAAACGTAAGAACACACACAATTTACGGGTAAAAACCCAACCTTTATTAATCTCGCAGAATAATACAAGGACTCTCGTTTTTACTTGGCTCACAAAAGTGTTTGCTCTCAGCACACTCACTTTTCTGCCTAGCTTCACTGTTTTCTGGCTATGCTTCACTATTTTGTGCCTACCTTAGCCTTACACGAAATGCATATAAATAAAGGGAGCTGCCAATGGCAGTTACAAAGGGACAGCTACAAAGGGAGATCATGTCTTCAGCCAACTCGCCCATGATCTTTGATCATGCCTTCAGCAACTCGCCCATGATCTTTGATCATGCCTTCAGCCACTCGCCCATGATCTCGGACATGCCTTCAGCCACTCGCCCATGATCTCGGCCATGCCTTCAGCCACTTACCCATGATCTCGAACATGCCCATGATTCTCGGATGTGGCTGCTTTGCACACAGCTTCATCATGTGCCGCGCCCCAACTTCGTCATGTGCCGAGCACACAGCTTCATCACATGCGGCGCATGCTTGCATCCAGCTTGTCCGCACCTTGCCCCGTAGCCAACCTTTGTCTCAGACCTTGCCTTGCCCATAATTCCATAGCCACGCCTTGCTATGAATTAAGTCATCCCACCAGTCCGCGCATTCCTTTGCCCCGCTTTAGCCTTGGACCTTGCCTCGCCCTTAACTTCATAGCCACGCCCTGCCATGAGTTAAGTCGTCCCACTGATCCGCGCGTACTTTGCCCGACTTTGCCTTGAACCTTGCCTCGCCCTTAGCTTCATAGCCACGCCCTGCCATAAGCTAAGTCGTCCCACTGATCCGCGCGCATGCCTTTGTCAAGTGCCATGCGTCTATTGCCTTAACCGATGCCCACAACACTCAAGGCTGCCTTGCCGACACACCAGCCGCCTTGTCTTTGCTGTCTTGCCTAAGCCCATCACCACTTAGACACTCGCCCAGCGCCATACATTGCTTCAAGAAGACATGTCAAGGGGCAATGTACAAGCCCTTGACACGCATTCAGCCCGACATCCCTCATGTCTCATTTTTGGGGTCTAACAGCAGGATATGGCCATGGTACGTGTTTGGACACGTCAGGACGTGGCCATGGCACAAGTCAGGACATCGCAGGACATGGCAGGGCGTGGCCATGGCACGAGTCAGGACCTCGCAGGACGTCTCAGGACATGGCCATGGTACGTGTCAGGACGCGTCAGGACATGGCAGGGCGTGGCCATTGCACGAGTCGTGACGTCGCAGGACGTGGCAGGATATGGCCATGGTACGTGTCCGGACATGACCATGGCACTCATCAGGACGTGGGAGGGTGTAGCCATGGCACGAGTCAGGACGTCGAAGGACATGGCCATGGCACGCGTCAGGACATGGCCATGGCACGAGTCGGGACGTCGCAGGACATGGCAGGGCATGGCCATAGCACGAGTCAAGATGTCGCAGGACATGGCAGGATATGGCCATGGTACGTGTCAGGACGCGTCAGGACAAGGCAGGGCGTGGCCATGCCACGAGTCAAGACGTCGCACGACATGGCAGGATATGGCCATGGTACGTGTCAGGACGCGTCAGGACATGGCAGGGCGTTGCCATGCCACGAGTCAAGACGTCACAGGACATGGCAGGATATGGCCATGGTACGTGTCAGGACGCGTCAGGAGATGGCCATGGCACGCGTCAGGTCGTGGCAGGTGTGGCCACTACACGAGTCAGGACGTCGCAGGACATGGCCATGGCACGCGTCAGGACGTGGCAGGGCGTAATCATGGCACAAGTTAGGACGTTGCAGGACATGGCAGGATATCGCCATGGTACATGTCAGGACGCGTCAGTACGTGGCACGGCGTGGCCGTGGAACGAGCCGGGACGTCGCAAGACATGGGAGGGCGTGGCCATGGCACGAGTCAGGACCTCGCAGGACGTGTCAGGGCATGGCCGTGGCACGTGTCACGACGCGTCATGACAGGGCAGGGCGTGGCCATGGCACGAGTCAAGACATCGCAAGACATTGCAGGATATGGCCATGGTACGTGTCTGGACGCGTCAGCACATGGCCATGGCACGCGTCAGGACGTGGCAGGGTGTGGCCATGGCACGAGTCAGGACGTCGCAAGACATGGCCATGGCACACGTCAGGACTTGGCAGGGCGTGGTCATGCCACATGTTAGGACGTCGGAGGGCATGGCAGGACATGCTCATGGCACGTGGCAGGACGCGTCAGGACATGGCAGGGCGTGGCCATGGCACGAGTTGTGACATCGCAGGATATGGCAGGGTGTGGCCATGGCATTAGTCGGGACGTCGCAAGATGCGTCAGGACATGGCCATGGCACGTGTCAGGACGCATCAGGGTATGGCCATGGCACGTGTCAGGACGCATAAGGACATGTCCATAGCACGTGTCCGTACGCGTCAAGACATGGAAGGGCGTGGCCATGGCACGAGTCGGGACGTTGCAGGACATGAAAGGGTGTGGCCATGGCACGTGTAGGGACGCATCAGGACATGGCCATGGCACTTGTCAAGACGCGTCAAGACATAGCAAGGCGTGGCAATGGCACGAGTCGGGATGTCGCAGGACATGGCAGGGCGTGGCAATGGCACGAGTTGGGACGTCGCAGGACGTGTCAGGACATGGACATGGCACGTGTCAGGACGCGTCAAGACATGGCAGGGCGTGGCCATGGCACGAGTTGGGACGTCGCAGGACATGGCAGGATATGGCCATGGTACGTGTTAGGACGCGTCAGGACATGGCCATGGAACACGTCAGAACGTGGCAGGGTGTGGCCATGGCACGAGTCAAGACGTCGCAAGACATTGCAGGATATGGCCATGGTACGTGTCAGGACGCATCAGGACATGGCCATGGCACGAGTCAGGATGTGACAGGTGTGGCCATGGCACGAGTCAGGACGTCGCAGGACATGACCATGGCAGGCCTCAGGACGTGGCAGGGCGTAATCATGGCATTGGTTAGGACGTTGCAGGACATGGCAGGATATGGCAATGGTACGTGTCAGGATGCGTCAGGACGTTGCACGGCGTGGCCGTGGCACGAGTCGGGAAGTCGCAAGACATGGCAGGGCGTGGCCATGGCACGAGTCAAGACCTCACAGGACGTGTCAGGACATGGCCATGGCACGTGTCAGGACGCGTCTTGACAGGGCAGGGCGTGGCCATGGCACGAGTCAAGACGTCGCAAGACATTGCAGGATATGGCCATGGTACGTGTCTGGACGCGTCAGGACATGGCCATAGCACGCGTCAGGACGTGGAAGGGTGTGCCCATGGCACGAGTCAGGATGTCGCAGGACATGGCCATGGCACGCGTCAGGACTTGGCAGGGCGTGGTCATGGCACAAGTTAGGACGTCGCAGGACATGGCCATGGCACGTGTCAGTACGCGTCAAGACATGGCAGGACGTGGCCATGGCACGAGTCTTGACATCGCAGGATATGGCAGGGCGCCATGGGACGAGTCGGGACGTCGCAAGATGCGTCAGGACATGGCCATGGCACGTGTCAGGACGCATCAGGGTATGGCCATGGCACGTGTCAGGACGCATATGGACATGGCCATAGCACGTGTCCGTACGCGTCAAGACATGGAAGGGCGTGGCCATGGCACGAGTCGGGACGTCGCATGACATTGAAGGGCGTGGCCATGGCACGTGTAGGGACGCATCAGGACATGGCCATGGCACTTTTGAAGACGCATCAAGACATAGAAGGGCGTGGCCCTAGCACGAGTCAAGATATCACAGGACATGGCAGGATATGGCCATGGTGCGTGTCAGGACGCGTCAGGACTTGGCAGGTTCTGGCCATGCCACAAGTCAAGACGTCGCAGGACATGGCAGGATATGGCCATGGTACGTGTCAGGACGCGTCAGGACGTGGAAGGGCGTGGCCATGGAACGAGTCAGGACATCGCAGGACATGGCAGGGCGTGGCCATGGTACGAGTCAGGACCTCGTAGGACGTGTCAGGACATGGCCATGGCACGTGTCAGGACGCGTCAGGACATGGCAGGGCGTGGCCATGGCACGAGTCAAGACGTTGCAGGACATGGCAGGATATGGCCATGGTACGTGTCCGGACGCGTTAGGACATGACCATGGCACGCGTCAGGACGTGGCAGGGTGTGGCCATGTCACGAGTCAGGGCGTTGCAGGACATGGTCATGGCACGCGTTAGGACGTCGCAGGACATGGCCATGGCACGTGTCAGGACGCGTCAGGACATGGCAGGGCGTGGCCATGGCACGAGTCGGGACGTCGCAGGACATGGCCATGGCACGTGTCAGGACGCGTCAGGACATGGCAGGGCGTGGCCATGGCACGAGTCGGGACGTCGCAGCACATGGCAGGGTGTTTCCATGGCACGAGTCGGGACGTCACAGGATGCGTCAGTACATGGCCATGGCACGTGTTAGGACGCATCAGGATATGGCCATGGCACGTGTCCGGACGCGTCAAGACATTAAAGGGCGTTGCCATGGCACGAGTCGGGACGTCGCAGGACATGGCAGGGCATGGCCATGGCACGTGTAGGGACGCATCAGGACAAGGCCATGGCACTTGTCAAGTCGCGTTTGGACATAGCAAGGCGTGGCCATGGAACGAGTCGGGACGTCGCAGGACATGGCAAGGTGTGGCCATGGAACGAGTCGGGACGTCGCAGGACGTGTCGGGACATGGCCATGGCACGAGTCGGGACGTCGCAGGACATGGAAGGGCATGGCCATGGCACGTGTTGGGACGCATAAGGACATGGCCATGGCACTTGTCAAGACACGTCAAGACATAGCAGGGCGTGGCCATAGCACGAGTCAAGATGTCATAGGACATGGAAGGATATGGCCATGGTACGTGTCAGGACGCGTCAGGACATGGCCATGGCACGCGTCAGAACGTGGCAGGGTGTGGCCATGGCACGAGTCAGGATGTCGCAAGACGTGGCAGGATATGGCCATGTGCGTGTCAAAATGCGTCAGGACATGGCCATGGCACGCGTCACAACGTGGCAGGGTGTGGCCATAGAACGAGTCAGGATGTCGCAAGACGTGGCAGGGCGTGGTCATGGCACAAGATTGGACGTTGCAAGATATGGCCATGGTACGTGTCAGGATGCGTCTGGACATGGCAGGGCGATGCCATAGCACGAGTCAAGATGTCACAGGACATGGCAGGATATGGCCATGGTGCGTGTCAGGACGCGACAGGACATGGCAGGACGTGGCCATGCCACGAGTCAAGACGTCGCTGGACATGGCAGGATATGGCCATGGTACGTGTCAGGACGCGTCAAAACATGGCAGGGTGTGGCCATGGCACGAGTCAAGACGTCGCAAGACATTGCAGAATATGGCCATGGTACGTGTCTGGACGCGTCAGGACATAGCCATGGCACGCGTCCGAACGTGGCAGGGTATGGCCATGGCAGGAGTAAGGATGTCGCAAGACGTGGCAGGGCGTGGTCATGGCACAAGATAGGACGTTGCAGGACATGGTTGGATATGGCCATGGTACGTGTCAGGACGCGTCAGGACGTGGAAGTGCGTGGCCATGGCACGAGTCGGGACGTCAAAAACATGGCAGGGCGTGGCCATGGCACGCGTCAGGATGTGGCAGGGAGCGGCCATGGCACGAGTCAGGATGTCGCAGGACGTGGCAGGGCGTGGTCATTGCACAAGTTAGGACATTGCATGACATGGCATGATATGGCCATGGTACGTTTCCGGACACGTCAAGACGTGGAAGGGCGTGGCCATGGCACGAGTCAGGACGTCGCAGGACATGGCAGGGCGTGTCCATGGCACGAGTCAGGACCTCGCAGGACGTGTCAGGACATGGCCATGGTACATGTCAGGACGCGTCAGGACATGGCAGGGCGTGGCGATGGCACGAGTCAAGACGTCGCAGGACGTGGCGGGATATGGCCATGGTACGTGTCCGGACATGACCATGGCACTCATCAGGACGTGGCAGGGTTTAGAAAGGGCACGAGTCACGACATCGAAGGACATGGCCATGGCACGTGTCAGGATATGGCCATGGCACGAGTCGGGACGTCGCAGGACATGGCAGGGCGTGGCCATAGCACGAGTCAAGATGTCGCAGGACATGGCAGGATATGGCCATGGTACGTGTCAGGACGCGTCAGGACAAGGCACGGTGTGGCCATGCCACGAGTCAGGACTTGGCAGGGCGTGGTCATGGCACAAGTTAGGACGTCGCAAGACATGGCAGGATATGGCCATGGTACGTGTCAGGACGCGTCAGGACATGGCAGGGCGTTGCCATGCCACGAGTCAAGACGTCGCAGGACATGGCAGGATATGGCCATGGTACGTGTCAGGACGCGTCAGGACATGGCCATGGCACGCGTCAGGACGTGGCAGGTGTGGCCACTGCACGAGTCATGACGTCACAGGACATGGCCATGGCACGCGTCAGGACGTGGCAGGGCGTAAACATGACACAAGTTAGGACGTTGCAGGACATGGCAGGATATCGCCATGGTACATGTCAGGTCGCGTCAGGACGTGGCACGGCATGGCCATGGAACGAGCCGGGACGTCGCAAGACATGGGAGGGCGTGGCCATGGCACGAGTCAGGACCTCGCAGGACGTGGCAGGACGTGGCCGTGGCACGTGTCAGGACGCGTCATGACAGGGCAGGGTGTGGCCATGGCACGAGTCAAGACATCGCAAGACATTGCAGGATATGGCCATGGTACGTGTCTGGACGCGTCAACACATGGCCATGGCACGCGTCAGGACGTGGCAGGGTGTGGCCATGGCATGAGTCAGGACGTCACAGGACATGGCCATGGCACACGTCAGGACTTGGTAGGGCGTGGTCATGGCACAAGTTAGGACGTTGGAGGACATGGCAGGACATGGCCATGGCACGTGGCAGGATGCATCAGGAGAAGGTAGGGCGTGGCCATGGCACGAGTCATGACATCGCAGGATATGGCAGGGAGTGGCCATGGCACGAGGCGGGAAGTCGCAACATGCGTCAGGACATGGCCATGGCACGTGTCAGGACGCATCAGGGTATGGCCATGGCACGTGTCAGGACGCATGAGGACATGTCCATAGCACGTGTCCGTACGCGTCAAGACATGGAAGGGCGTGGCCATGGCACGAGTCGGGACGTCGCAGGACATGGAAGGGCGTGGCCATGGCACGTGTAGGGACGCATCAGGACATGGCCATGGCACTTGTCAAGACGCGTCAAGACATAGCAAGGCGTGGCAATGGCACGAGTCGGGATGTCGCAGGACATGGCAGGGCGTGGCCATGGCACGATTCGGGACGTTGCAGGACGTGTCAGGACATGGCCATGTCACGTGTCAGGACGCGTCAAGACATGGCAGGGCGTGGCTATGGCACGAGTTGGGACGTCGCAGGACATGGCAGGATATGGCAATGGTACGTGTCAGGACGCGTCAGGACATGGCCATGGAACACATCAGAACGTGGCAGGGTGTGGCCATGTCACGAGTCAAGACGTCGCAAGACATTGCACGATATGGCCATGGTATGTGTCTGGACGCGTCAGGACATAGCCATGGCACGCGTCCGAACAAGGCAGGGTGTGGCCATGGCACGAGTAAGGATGTCGCAAGACGTGGCAGGGCGTGGTCATGGCACAAGATAGGACCTCGCAGGACGTGTCAAGACATTGCCATGGCACGTGTCAAGACACGTCAGGACATGGCAGGGCGTGGCCATAGCACGAGTCAAGATGCAACAGGACATGGCAGGGCGTGGCCATGCCACGAGTCAAGACGTCGCAGGACATGGCAGGATACGGCCATGGTACGTGTCAGGACGGGTCAGGACGTGGCCATGGCACGCGTCAGAACGTGGCGGGGTGTGGCCATGGCACGAGTCAGGATGTCGCAAGACGTGGTAGGATATGGCCATGGTACGTGTCAGGACGCATCAGGACATGGCCATGGCACATGTCAGAACGTGGCAGGGAGTGGCCATGGCACGAGTCAGGATGTCGCAGGACGTGGCAGGCGTGGTCATGGCACAAGTTAGGACGTTGCATGACATGGCAGCATATGGCCATGGTACGTGTCAGGACGTGGAAGGGCGTGGCCATGGCACGAGTCAGGACATCGCAGGACATGGCAGGGCGTGGCCATGGCACGAGTCAGGACCTCGCAGGACATGTCAGGACATGGCCATGGAACGTGTCAAGACGCGTTAGGACATGGCAGGGCGTGGCCATGGCACGAGTCAAGACGTTGCAGGACATGGCAGGATATGGCCATGGTACGTGTCCGGACGCGTTAGGACATGACCATGGCACGCTTCAGGATGTGGCAGGGTGTGGCCATGGCACGAGTTAGGACGTCGCAGGACATGGTCATGGCACGCGTCATGACGTGGCAGGGTGTGGTCATGGCACAATTCAGGACGTCGCAGGACATGGCAGGATATGGCCATGGTACGTGTCAGGACGCGTCAGGACATGGCCATGGCACGCGTCAGGATGTGGCAGGGAGCGGCCATGGCACGAGTCAGGATGTCGCAGGACGTGGCAGGGCGTGGTCATGGCACAAGTTAGGACATTGCATGACATGGCAGGATATGGCCATGGTACGTGTCAGGACACGTCAGGACGTGGAAGGGCGTGGCCATGGCATGAGTCACGACGTCGCAGGACATGGCAGGGCGTGGCCATGGCACGAGTCAGGACCTCGCAGGACATGGCCATGGTACGTGTCAGGACGCGTCAGGACATGGCAGGGCGTGGCCATGGCACGAGTCAAGACGTCGTAGGACGTGGCAGGATATGGCCATGGTACGTGTCCGGAAATGACCATGGCATTCATCAGGACGTGGCAGGGTTTAGCCATGGCACGAGTCAGGACATCGAAGGACATGGCCATGGCACGCGTCAGGACATGGCCATGGCACGAGTCGGGACGTCGCAGGACATGGCAGGGCGTGGCCATAGCACGAGTCAAGATGTCGCAGGACATGGCAGGATATGGCCATGGTACGTGTCAGGACGCGTCAGGACAAGGCAGGGCGTGGCCATGCCACGAGTCAAGACGTCGCAAGACATGGCAGGATACTGCCATGGTACGTGTCAGGACGCGTCAGGACATGGCAGGGCGTTGCCATGCCACAAGTCAAGACGTCGCAGGACATGGCAGGATATGGCCATGGTACGTGTCAGGACGCGTCAGGACATGGCCATGGCACGCGTCAGGACGTGGCAGGTGTGGCCACTGCACGAGTCATGACGTCGCAGGACATGGCCATGGCACGCGTCAGGACGTGGCAGGGCGTATACATGACACAAGGTAGGACGTTGCAGGACATGGCAGGATATCGCCATGGTACATGTCAGGTCGCGTCAGGACGTGGCACGGCGTGGCCATGGAACGAGCCGGGACGTCGCAAGACATGGGAGGGCGTGGCCATGGCACGAGTCAGGACCTCGCAGGACGTGGCAGGACATGGCCGTGGCACGTGTTAGGACGCGTCATGACAGGGCAGGGTGTGGCCATGGCACGAGTCAAGACATCACAAGACATTGCAGGATATGGCCATGGTACGTGTCTGGACGCGTCAGCACATGGCCATGGCACGCGTCAGGACGTGGCAGGGTGTGGCCATGGCAGGAGTCAGGACGTCGCAGGACATGGCCATGGCACACGTCAGGACTTGGCAGGGCGTGGTCATTGCACAAGTTAGGACGTCGGAGGACATGGTAGGACATGGCCATGGCACGTGGCAGGACGCGTCAGGAGAAGGCAGGGCGTGGCCATGGCACGAGTCGTGACATCGCAGGATATGGCAGGGAGTGGCCATGGCACGAGTCGGGAAGTCGCAAGATGCGTCAGGACATGGCCATGGCACGTGTCAGGACGCATCAGGGTATGGCCATGGCACGTGTCAGGACACATGAGGACATGTCCATAGCACGTGTCCGTACGCGTCAAGACATGGAAGGGCGTGGCCATGGCACGAGTCGGGACGTCGCTGGACATGGAAGGGTGTGGCCATGGCACGTGTAGGGACGCATCAGGACATGGCCATGGCACTTGTCAAGACGCGTCAAGACATAGCAAGTTGTGGCAATGGCACGAGTCGGGATGTCGCAGGACATGGCAGGGCGTGGCCATGGCACGAGTCGGGACGCCGCAGGACGTGTCAGGACATGGCCATGGCACGTGTCAGGACGCGTCAAGACATGGCAGGGCGTGGCCATGGCACGAGTTGGGACGTCGCAGGACATGGCAGGATATGGCCATGGTACGTGTCAGTACGCGTCAGGACATGGCCATGGAACACGTCAGAACGTGGCAGGGTGTGGCCATGTCACGAGTCAAGATGGTCGCAAGACATTGCAGGATATGGCCATGGTACGTGTCTGGACGCGTCAGGATATAGCCATGGCACGCGTCCGAACGTGGCAGGGTGTGGCCATGGCACGAGTATGGATGTCGCAAGACGTGGCAGGGCGTGGTCATGGCACAAGATAGGACCTCGCAGGACGTGTCAGGACATGGCCATGGAACGTGTCAAGACGCGTCAGGACATGGCAGGGCGTGGCCATAGCACGAGTCAAGATGCAACAGGACATGGCAGGGTGTGGCCATGCCACGAGTCAAGACGTCGCAAGACATGGCAGGATATGGCCATGGTACGTGTCAGGACGGGTCAGGACGTGGCCATGGCACGCGTCAGAACGTGGCGGGGTGTGGCCATGGCACGAGTCAGGATGTCGCAAGACGTGGCAGGATATGGCCATGGTACGTGTCAGGACGCGTCAGGACATGGCCATGGCACGCGTCAGAACGTGGCAGGGAGTGGCCATGGCACGAGTCAGGATGTTGCAGGACGTGGCAGGCGTGGTCATGGCACAAGTTAGGACGTTGCATGACATGGCAGGATATGGCCATGGTACGTGTCAGGACGTGGAAGGGCGTGGCCATGGCACGAGTCAGGACATCGCAGGGCGTGGCCATGATACGAGTCAGGACCTCGCAGGACGTGTCAGGACATGGCCATGGAACGTGTCAGGACGCGTTAGGACATGGCAGGGCGTGGCCATGGCACGAGTCAAGACGTTGCAGGACATGGCAGGATATGGCCATGGTACGTGTCCGGACGCGTTAGGACACGACCATGGCACGCTTCAGGACGTGGCAGGGTGTGGCCATGGCACGAGTCAGGACGTCGCAGGACATGGTCATGGCACGCGTCATGACGTGGCAGGGTGTGGTCATGGCACAATTCAGGACGTCGCAGGACATGGCCATGGCAGGTGTCAGGACGCGTCAGGACATGGCAGGGAGCGGCCATGGCACGAGTCGGGATGTCGCAGGACGTGGCAGGGCGTGGTCATGGCACAAGTTTGGACATTGCATGACATTGCAGGATATGGCCATGGTACGTGTCAGGACACGTCAGGACGTGGAAGGGCGTGGCCATGGCACGAGTCAGGACGTCGCAGGACATGGCAGGGCGTGGCCATGGCACGAGTCAGGACCTCGCAGGACGTGTCAGGACATGGCCATGGTACGTGTCAGGACGCGTCAGGACATGGCAGGGCGTGGCCATGGCACGAGTCAAGACGTCGCAGGACGTGGCAGGATATGGCCATGGTATGTGTCCGGACATGACCATGGCACTCATCAGGACGTGGCAGGGTTTAGCCATGGCACGAGTCAGGACATCGAAGGACATGGCCATGGCACGCGTCAAGACATGGCCATGGCACGAGTCGGGACCTCGCAGGACATGGCAGGGCGTGGCCAATACACGAGTCAAGATGTCGCAGGACATGGCAGGATATGGCCATGGTACGTGTCAGGACGCGTCAGGACAAGGCAGGGCGTGGCCATGCCACGAGTCAAGACGTCGCAAGACATGGCAGGTTATGGCCATGGTACGTGTCAGGACGCGTCAGGACATGGCAGGGCGTTGCCATGCCACGAGTCAAGACGTTGCAGGACATGGCAGGATATGGTCATGGTACGCGTCAGGACGCAACAGGACATGGCCATGGCACGCGTCAGGACATGGCAGGTGTGGCCACTGCACGAGTCAGGACGTCGCAGGACATGGCCATGGCACGCGTCAGGACGTGGCAGGGCGTAAACATGACACAAGTTAGGACGTTGTAGGACATGGCAGGATATCGCCATGGTACATGTCAGGTCGCGTCAGGACGTGGCACGGCGTGGCCATGGAACGAGCCGGGACGTCGCAAGACATGGGAGGGCGTGGCCATTGCACGAGTCAGGACCTCGCAGGACGTGGCAGGAAATCGCCGTGGCACGTGTCAGGACGCGTCATGACAGGGCAGGGTGTGGCCATGGCACGAGTCAAGACATCGCAAGACATTGCAGGATATGGCCATGGTACGTGTCTGAACGCGTCAGCACATGGCCATGGCACGCGTCAGGACGTGGCAGGGTGTGGCCATGGCATGAGTCAGGACGTCGCAGGACATGGCCATGGCACACGTCAGGACTTGGTAGGGCGTGGTCATGGCACAAGTTAGGACGTCGGAGGACATGGCAGGACATGGCCATGGCACGTGGCAGGACGCGTCAGGAGAAGGCGGGGCGTGGCCATGGCACGAGTCGTGACATCGCAGGATATGGCACGGAGTGGCCATGGCACGAGTCGGGAAGTCGCAAGATGCGTCAGGACATGGCCATGGCACGTGTCAGGACGCATCAGGGGATAGCCATGGCACGTGTCAGGACGCATGAGGACATGTCCATAGCACGTGTCCGTACGCGTCAAGACATGGAAGGGCGTGGCCATGGCACGAGTCGGGACGTCGCAGGACATGGAAGGGTGTGGCCATGGCACGTGTAGGGACGCATCAGGACATGGCCATGGCACTTGTCAAGACGCGTCAAGACATAGCAAGGCGTGGCAATGGCACGAGTCGGGATGTCGCAGGACATGGCAGGGCGTGGCCATGGCACGAGTCAGGACGTCGCAGGACGTGTCAGGACATGGCCATGGCACGTGTCAGGACGCGTCAAGACATGGCAGGGCGTGGCCATGGCACGAGTTGGGACGTCGCAGGACATGGCAGGATATGGCCGTGGTACGTGTCAGGACGCGTCAGGACATGGCCATTGAACACGTCAGAACGTGGCAGGGTGTGGCCATGGCACGAGTCAAGACGTCGCAAGACTGCAGGATATGGCCATGGTACGTGTCTGGACGCGTCAGGACATAGCCATGGCACGCGTCCGAACGTGGCAGGGTGTGGCCATGGTACGAGTCAGGACATCGCAGGACATGGTAGAGCGTGGCCATGGCACGAGTCAGGAACTCGCAGGACGTGTCAGGACATGGCCATGGCACGTGTCAGGACGCGTCAGGACATGGCAGGGCGTGGCCATGGCACGAGTCAAGACGTTGTAGGACATGGCAGGATATGGCCATGGTACGTGTCTGGACGCGTTAGGACATGACCATGGCACGCTTCAGGACGTGGCAGGGTGTGGCCATGGCACGAGTCAGGACGTCGCAGGACATGGTCATGGCACGCGTCATGACGTGGCAGGGTGTGGTCATGGCACAAGTCAAGACGTCGCAGGACATGGCCATGGCACGTGTCAGGACGCGTCAGGACATGGCAGGGAGCGGCCATGTCACGAGTCGGGATGTCGCAGGAGGTGGCAGGGCATGGTCGTGGAACAAGTTAGGACATTCCATGACATGGAAGATATGGCCATGGTACGTGTCAGGACACGTCAGGACGTGGAAGGGCGTGGCCATGGCACGAGTCAGGACGTCGCAGGACATGGCAGGGCGTGGCCATGGCACGAGTCAGGACCTCGCAGGACGTGTCAGGACATGGCCATGGTACGTGTCAGGACATGGCAGGGCGTGACCATGGCACGAGTCAACACGTCACAGGACGTGGCAGGATATGGCCATGGTACGTGTCCCGACATGACCATGGCACTTATCAGGACGTGGCAGGGTTTAGCCATGGCACGACTCAGGACATCGAAGGACATGGCCATGGCACGCGTCAAGACATGGCCATGGCACGCGTCAGGACATGGCCATGGCACGAGTCGGGACATGGCAGGATATGGCCATGGTACGTGTTAGGACGCGTCAGGAGAAGGCAGGGCGTGGCCATGCCACGAGTCAAGACGTCGCAAGACATGGCAGGATATGGCCATGGTACGTGTCAGGACGCGTCAGGATATGGCAGGGCGTTGCCATGCCACGAGTCTAGACGTCGCAGGACATGGCAGGATATGGCCATGGTACGTGTCAGGACGCGTCAGGACATGGCCATGGCACGCGTCAGGACGTGGCAGGTGTGGCCACTGCACGAGTCAGGACGTCGCTGGACATGGCCATGGCACGCGTCAGGACGTGGCAGGGCGTAAACATGACCCAAGTTAGGACGTTGCAGGACATGGCAGGATATCGCCATAGTACATGTCAGGTTGCGTCAGGACGTGGCACGGCGTGGCCATGGAACGAGCCGGGACGTCGCAAGACATGGGAGGGCGTGGCCATGGCACGAGTCAGGACCTCGTAGGACGTGGCAGGACATGGCCGTGGCACGTGTCAGGACGCGTCATGACAGGGCAGGGTGTGGCCATGGCACGAGTCAAGACATCGCAAGACATTGCAGGATATGGCCATGGTACGTGTCTGGACGCGTCAGCACATGGCCATGGCACGCGTCAGGATGTGGCAGGGTGTGGCCATGGCATGAGTCAGGACGTCGCAGGACGTGGCCATAGCACACGTCAGGACTTGGTAGGGCGTGGTCATGGCACAAGTTAGGACGTCGGAGGACATGGCAGGACATGGCCATGGCACGTGGCAGGACGCGTCAGGAGAAGGCAGGGCGTGGCCATGGCACGAGTCGTGACATCGCAGGATGTGGATGGGAGTGGCCATGGCACGAGTCGGGAAGTCGCAAGATGCGTCAGGACATGGCCATGGCACGTGTCACGACGCATCAGGGTATGGCCATGGCACGTGTCACGACGCATGAGGACATGTCCATAGCACGTGTCCGTACGCGTCAAGACATGGAAGGGCGTGGCCATGGCACGAGTCTAGACGTCGCAGGACATGGAAGGGTGTGGCCATGGCACGTGTAGGGACGCATCAGGACATGGCCATGGCAGTTGTCAAGACATAGCAAGGCGTGGCAATGGCACGATTCGGGATGTCGCAGGACATGGCAGGGCGTGGCCATGGCACGAGTCGGGACGTCGTAGGACGTGTCAGGACATGGCCATGGCACGTGTCAGGACGCGTCAAGACATGGCAGGGCGTGGCCATGGCACGAGTTGGGACGTCGCAGGACATGGCAAGATATGGCCATGGTACGTGTCAGGACGCGTCAGGACATGGCCATGGAACACGTCAGAACGTGGCAGGGTGTGGCCATGGCACAAGTCAAGACGTCGCAAGACATTGCAGGATATGGCCATGGTACGCGTCAGGACATGGCCATGGCACGCGTCAGGACATGGCCATGGCACGAATCGGGACGTCGCAGGACATGGAAGGGCGTGGCCATAGCACCAGTCAAGATGTCGCAGGACATGGCAGGATATGGCCATGGTACGTGTTAGGACGCGTCAGGACAAGGCATGGCGTGGCCATGGCACGCGTCAAGATGTCGCAGGACATGGAAGGATATGGCCATGGTACGTGTCAGGACGCGTCAGGACAAGACAGGGCGTGGCCATGCCACGAGTCAAGACGTCGCAGGACATGGCATGATATGGCCATGGTACGTGTCAGGACGCGTAAGGACATGGCAGGGCGTTGCCATGCCATGAGTCAAGACGTCGCAGGATATGGCAGAAAATGGCCATGGTACGTGTCAGGACGCGTCAGGACATGGCCATTGCACGCGTCAGGACGTGGCAGGTGTGGCCATGGCACGAGTCAGGACGTCGCATGACATGGCCATGGCACGCGTCAGGACGTGGCAGGGCGTGATTATGGCACAAGTTAGGACGTTGCAGGACATGGCAGGATATGGCCATGGTACATGTTAGGACGCGTCAGGACATGGCACGGCGTGGCCGTGGAACGAGCCGAGACGTCGCAAGACATGGCAGGGCGTGGCCATGGCACGAGTCAGGACCTCGCAGGACGTGTCAGACATGGCCATGGCAGGTGTCAGGATGCGTCATGACAGGGCAGGGCGTGGCCATGGCACGAGTCAAGACGTCGCAAGATATTGTAGGATAGGGCCATGGTACGTGTCTGGACGCGTCAGCACATGGCCATGGCACGCGTCAGGACGTGGCAGGGTGTGGCCATGGCACGAGTCAGAACGTCGCAGGACATGGCCATGGCACACGTCAGGACTAGGCAGGGCGTGGTCATGGCACAAGTTAGGATGTCGGAGGACATGGCAGGACATGGCCATGGCACGTGTCAGGACGCATCAGGACATGGCAGGGCGTGGCAATGGCACGAGTCGTGACATTGCAGGATATGGCAGGGCGTGGCCATGGCACGAGTCGGGACGTCGCAAGATGCGTCAGGACATGGCCATGGCACGTGTCAGGACGCATCAGGGTATGGCCATGGCACGTGTCAGGACGCATAAGGACATGTCCATAGCACGTGTCCGTACGCGTCAAGACATGGAATGGCGTGGCCATGGCACGAGTCGAGACGTCGCAGGACATGGAAGGGCGTGGCCATGGCACGTGTAGGGACGCATCAGGACATGGCCATGGCACTTGTCAAGACGCGTCAAGACATAGCAAGGCGTGGCAATGGCATGAGTCGGGATGTCGCAGGACATGGCAGGGCGTGGCCATGGCACGAGTCGGAACGTCGCAGGACGTGTCAGGACATGGCCATGGCACGTGTCAGGACGCGTCAAGACATGGCAGGGCGTGGCCATGGCACGAGTTGGGATGTCGCAGGACATGGCAGGATATGGCCATTGTACGTGTCAGGACGCGTCAGGACATGGCCATGGCACGCGTCAGAACGTGGCTGGGTCTGGCCATGGCACGAGTCAAGACGTCGCAAGACATTGCAGGATATGGCCATGGTACGTGTCTAGACGCGTCGGGACATAGCCATGGCACGCGTCCGAACGTGGCAGGGTGTGGCCATGGCACGAGTAAGGATGTCGCAAGACGTGGCAGGGCGTGGTCATGGCAAGAGATAGGACGTCGCAGGACATGGCAGGATATGGCCATGGTACGTGTCAGGACGCGTCAGGACGTGGAAGTGCGTGGCCATGGCACGAGTCAGGACGTCGCAGGACATAGCAGGGCGTGGCCATGGCACGAGTCGGGACCTTGCAGGACGTGTCAGGACATGGCCATGGCATGTCTCAGGACGCGTCAGGACATGGCAAGGCGTGGCCATGGCAAGAGTCATGACGTCGCAGGACAGGGAAGGATATGGCCATGGTACGTGTCAGGACATGGCAGGGAGTGGCCATCGTACGAGTCAGGATGTCGCAGGACGTGGCAGGGCATGGTCATGGCACAAGTTAGGACATTGCATGACATGGTAGGATGTGGCAGGGCGTGGCAGGGCGTGGTCATGGCCATGGCACGAGTCGGGACATCGCAGGACATGACAGGGCGTGGCCGTACCACGAGTCGGGACCTCGCAGGATGTGTCAGGACATGGCCATGGCACGTGTCAAGACGCGTCAGGACATGGCAGGGCGTGGCAATAGCACGAGTCAAGATGCAACAGGACATGGCAGGGCGTGGCCATGCTACGAGTCAAGACGTCGCAGGACATGGCAGGATATGGCCATGGTACGTGTCAGGACGCGTCAGGACATGGCCATGGCACGCGTCAGAACGTGGCAGGGTGTGGCCATGGCACGAGTAAGGATGTCGCAAGACGTGGAAGGGCGTGGTCATGGCACAAGATAGGACGTTGAAGGACATGGAAGGATATGGCCGTGGTAGGTGTCAGGACGCGTCGGGACGTGGAAGTGCGTGGCCATGGCACGAGTCGGGACGTCATAGGACATGGCTGGGCGTGGCCATGGCAGGAGTCGGGACCTTGCAGGACGTGTCAGGACATGGCCATGGCACGTGTCAGGACGCGTCAGGACATGGCAAGGCGTGGCCATGGCACGAGTCATGACGTCGCAGGACATGGTAGGATATGGCCATGGTACGCGTCACGACGTGTCAGGACATGGCCATGGCACGCGTCAGGACGTGGCTGGGAGTGGCCATGGCACGAGTCAAGATGTCGCAGGACGTGGCAGGCGTGGTCATGGGACAAGTTAGGACGTTGCATGACATGGCAGGATATGGCCATGGTACGTGTCAGGACACGTTAGGACGTGGAAGGGCATGGCCATGGCACGAGTCAGGACGTCGCAGGACATGGGAGGGTGTGGCCACGGTACGTGTCCGGACGCGCCAGGACATGACCATGGCACGCGTCAGAACGTGGCAGGGTGTGGCCATGGCACGAGTCAGGACGTTGCAGGACATGGTCATGGCACGCATCATGACGTGGCAGGGTGTGGTCATGGCACAAGTGAGGACGTCGCAGGACATGGCCATGGCACGTGTCAGGACGCGTTAGGACATGGCTGGGCGTGGCCATGGCACGAGTTGGGACGTCGCAGTACATGGCAGGGCGTTTCCATGGCACGAGTCGGGACGTCACAGGATGCGTCAGTACATGACCATGGCACGTGACAGGACGCATCAGGATATGGCCATGGCACGTGTCCGGACGCGTCAAGACATGGAAGGGCGTTGCCATGGCACGAGTCGGGACGTCGCAGGACATGGCCATGGCACCTGTAGGGACGCATCAGGACATGGCCATGGCATTTGTCTAGTCGCGTATGGACATAGCAGGGCGTGGCCATGGCTCGAGTCGGGACGTCGCAGGACATGGCAGGGCGTGGCCATGGCACGAGTCGGGACGTCGCAGGACGGTCGGGACATGGCCATGGCACGAGTTGGGACGTCGCAGGACATGGAAGGGCGTCGCCATGGCACGTGTTGGGACGCACCAGGACATGGCCATGGCACTTGTCAAGACACGTCAAGACATAGCAGGGCGTGGCCATAGCACGAGTCAAGATGTCACAGGACATGGCAGGATATGGCCATGGTACGTGTCAGGACGCGTCAGGACACGCATGGCACGCGTCAGAACGTGGCAGGGTGTGGCCATGGCACGAGTCAGGATGTCGCAAGACGTGGCAGGATATGGCCATGGTACTTGTCAGGACGAGTCAGGACATGGCCATGGCACGCATCACAACATGGCAGGGTGTGGCCATGGCACGAGTCAGGATGTTGCAAGACGTGGCAGGGCGTGGTCATGGCACAAGATAGGACGTTGCAGGATATGGCCATGTACGTGTCAGGATGCGTCAGGACATGGCAGGGCGTGGCCATAGCACGAGTCAAGATGTCACAGGACATGGCAGGATATGGCCATGGTGCGTGTTAGGACGCGACAGGACAAAGCAGGGCGTGGCCATGCCACGAGTCAAGACGTCGCAGGACATGGCAGGATATGGCCATGGTACGTGTAGGGACGCATCAGGACATGGCCATGGCACTTGTCAAGACGCGTATGGACATAGCAGGGCGTGGCCATGGGACGAGTCGGGACGTCGCAGGACATGGCAGAGCGTGGCCATGGCACGATTCGAGACCTCGCAAGACGTGTCAGGACAAGGCCATGGCACGTGTCAGGACGCGTCAGGACGTGGCAGGGCGTGGCCATAGCACGAGTCAAGATGTTGCAGGACATGGCAGGATATGGCCATGGTACGTGTGAGGACGCGTCAGGACAAGGCAGGGCGTGGCCATGCCACGAGTCAAGACGTCGCAAGACATAGCAGGATATGGCCATGGTACGTGTCAGGACGCGTCAGGACATGGCAGGGCATGGCCATGCCACGAGTCAAGACGTTGCAGGACATGGCAGGATATGGCCATGGTACGTGTCAGGACGCGTCAGGACATGGCAGGGCGTGGCCATGCCACGAGTCAAGACGTCGCAGGACATGGCAGGATATGGCCACGGTGTGTGTCAGGACGCGTCAGGACATGGCCATGGCACGCATCAGAACGTGGCGGGTTGTGGCCATGGAACGAGTCAGGATGTTGCAAGACGTGGCAGGATATGGCCATGGTACGTGTCAGGACATGGCCATGGCACGCGTCAGAACATGGCAGGGCGTGGCCATGCCACGAGTCAAGACGTCGCAGGACATGGCAGGATATGGCCATGGTACGTGTCAGGACGCGTCAGGACATGGCAGGATATGGCCATGGTACATATCAGGACGCGTCATGACGTGGAAGTGCGTGGCCATGGCACGAGTCAGGACGTCGCAGGACATGGCAGGGCGTGGCCATGGCCCGAGGCGGGACCTTGCAGGATGTGTCAGGACATGGCCATGGCACGTGTCAGGTCGCGTCAGGACATGGCAAGGAGAGGCCATGGCACGAGTCATGACGTTGCACGACATGGCAGGATATGGCCATGGTACGTGTCTAGACGTGTCAGGACATGGCCATGGCACGCGTCAGGACGTGGCAGGGAGTGGCCATGGCACGAGTCAGGATGTCGCAGGACGTGGCAGGGTGTGGTCATGGCACAAGTTAGGACGTTGCATGACATGGTAGGATATGGCCATGGTACGAGTCAGGACGCGTCAGGACGTGGAAGGGCGTGGCCATGGCACGAGTCAGGAAGTCGCAGGACATGGCAGGGCATGGCCATGGCACGAGTCAGGACCTCGCAGGACGTGTCAGGATATGGCCATGGCACGTGTTCTAGACATGGTAGGGCATGGCCATGGCACGAGTCAAGACGTCGCAGGACATGGCAAGATATGTCCATGGTACGTGTTCGGACGCGTCAGGACAGGACCATGGCACGCGTCAGGACGTGGCAGGGTGTGGCCATGGCATGAGTTAGGACGTCGCAGGACATGGCCATGGCACGCGTCATGACGTGGTCGGGTGTGGTCATGGCACAAGTTAGGACGTCGCATGACATGGCCATGGCACGTGTCAGGATGCGTCAGGACATGGCACGGCGTGGCCATGGCACGAGTTGGGACGTCGCAGGACATGGCAGGGCGTGGCCATGGCACGAGTCGGGACCTGGCAAGACGTGTCAGGACATGGCCATGGCACATGTCAGGACGCGTCAGGACATGGCAGGGCGTGGCCATAGCAGGAGTCAAGATGTCATAGGACATGGCAGGATATGGCCATGGTGCGTGTCAGGACGCGTCAGGACATGGCAGGGCGTGGCCATGCCACGAGTCAAGACGTCGCTGGACATGGCCATGGCACGTGTCATGACGCGTCAGGACATGACCATGGCACGCGTCAGAACGTGGCAGGTTGTGGCCATGGAACGAGTCAGGATGTCGCAAGACGTGGCAGGATATGGCCATGGTACATGTCAGGACATGGCCATGGCACGCATCGGAACGTGGCAGGGCGTGGCCATGCTACGAGTCAAGACGTCGCAGGACATGGCAGGATATGGCCATGGTACGTGTCAGGACGCGTCAGGACATGGCAGGATATGGCCATGGTACATATCAGGACGCGTCAGGACGTGGATGTGAGTGGCCATGGCACGAGTCAAGACGTCGCAGGACATGGCAGGGCGTGGCCATGGCACGAGTCGGGACCTTGCAGGATGTGTTAGGACATGGCCATGGCACGTGTCAGGTCGCGTCAGGACATGGCAAGGCGTGGCCATGGCACGAGTCATGACGTCGCAGGACATGGCAAGATATGGCCATGGTACGTGTCAGGACGTGTCAGGACATGGCCATGGCACGCGTCAGGACGTGGCAGGGAGTGGACATGGCACGAGTCAGGATGTCGCAGGACGTGGCAGGGTGTGGTCATGGCACAAGTTAGGACGTTGCATGACATGGCAGGATATGGCCATGGTACGTGTCAGGACGCGTCAGGACGTGGAAGGGCGTGGCCATGGCACGAGTCAGGAAGTCGCAGGACATGGCAGGGCGTGGCCATGGCACGAGTCTGGACCTCGCAGGACGTGTCAGGATATGGCCATGGCACGTGTTCTAGACATGGTAGGGCGTGGCCATGGCACGAGTCAAGACGTCGCAGGACATGGCAGGATATGTCCACGGTACGTGTTCGGACGCGTCAGGACATGACCATGGCACGCGTCAGGACGTGGCAGGGTGTGGCCATGGCATGAGTTAGGACGTCGCAGGATATGGCCATGGCACGCGTCATGACGTGGTCGGGTGTCGTCATGGCACATGTTAGGACGTCGCATGACATGGCCATGGCACGTGTCAGGATGCGTCAGGACATGGCACGGCGTGGCGATGGCACGAGTCGGGACGTCGCAGCACATGGCAGGGCGTTGCCATGGCACGAGTCGAGACATCGCGGGATGCGTCAGGACATGGCCATAGCATGTGTCAGGACGCATCAGGATATGGCCATGGCACGTGTCCGGACGCGTCAAGACATGGAAGGGCTTGGCCATGGCTAGAGTCAGGACGTCGCAGGACATGGCAGGGCGTGGCCATGGCACGTGTAGGAACGCATTAGGACAGGGCCATTGCACTTGTCAAGACGCGTATGGACATAGCACGGCGTGGCAATGGCACGAGTCGGGACGTCGCAAGACATGGCAGGGCGTGGCCATGGCACGTGTCAGGACGCGTCAAGACATGGCAGGGCGTGGCCATGGCACGTGTCAGGACGCGTCAGGACATGGCATGGTGTGGCCACGCCACGAGTCAAGACGTCGTAGGACATGGCAGGATATGGCCATGGTACGTATCAGGACGCGTCAAGACATGGCAGGGCGTGGCCATGCCACGAGTCAAGACGTCGCAGGACATGGTAGGATATGGCCATGGTACGTGTCAGGACTCAACAGGACATGGACATGGCAGGCGTCATGACGTGGCAGGTGTGGCCATGGCACGAGTCAGGACGTGGCAGGACGTGGCAATTGTGGCCATGGCACGAGTCAGGACGTGGCAGGGCGTGATCATGCATAAGTTAGAACGTTGCAGGACATGGCACGATATGGTCATGGTACGTGTCAGGACGCGTCAGGACGTGGCACGGCATGGCCGTGTTACAAGTCGGGACGTCGCAAGACATGGCAGGGCGTGGCCATGGCACGAGTCAAGACCTCGCAGGACTTGATAGGACATGGCCATGGCACGTGTCAGGACGCGTCATGACAGGGCAGGGCATGGCCATGGAACGAGTCAAGACGTCGCAAGACATTGCAGGATATGGCCATGGTACGTGTCTGGACGCGTAAGGACATGGCTTTGGCACGCGTCAGGACGTGGCATGGTGTGCCCATGGCACGAGTCAGGACGTCACAGGACATGGATATGGCACGCGTCAGGACTTGGCAGGGTATGGTCATGGCACAAGTTAGGACGTTGCAGGACATGGCAGGACATGGCCATGGCACGTGTCAGGACGCGTCAGGACGTGGCAGGGCGTGGCCATGGCATGAGTCGTGACATTGCAGGATATGGCACGGCGTGGCCATGGCACGAGTCGGGACATCGCAGGATGCGTCAGGACATGGCCATGGCACGTGTTAGGACGCATCAGGATATGCCCATGGCACGTGTCCGGACGCGTCAAGACATGGAAGGGCGTGGCCATGGCAAGAGTCGGGACGTCGCAGGACATGGCAGGGCGTGGCCATGGCACGTGTAGGAACGCATCAGGACATGGCCATTGCACTTGTCAAGACGCGTATGGACATAGCATGGCATGGCAATGGCACGAGTTGGGATGTCGCAAGACATGGCAGGGCGTGGCCATGGCACGTGTCAAGACGCGTCAAGACATGGCAGGGCGTGGCCATGGCACGTGTCAGGACGCGTCAGGACATGGCATGGCGTGGCCACGCCACGAGTCAAGACGTCGTAGGACATGGCAGGATATGGCCATGGTACGTAACAGGACGTGTCAAGACATGGCAGGGCATGGCCATGCCACGAGTCAAGACGTCGCAGGACATGGTAGGATATGGCCATGGTACGTGTCAGGACTCGTCAGGACATGGCCATGGCAGGCGTCATGACGTGGCAGGTGTGGCCATGGCACGAGTCAGGACGTGACAGGACGTGGCAGGTGTGGCCATGGCACGAGTCAGGACGTGGCAGGGCGTTATCATGGCATAAGTTAGGACGTTGCGGGACATGGCACGATATGGTCATGGTACGTGTCAGGACGCGTCAGGACGTGGCACGGCGTGGCCGTGGCACGAGTCGGGACGTCGCAAGACATGGCAGGGAGTGGCCATGGCACGTGTCAAGACGCGTCAAGACATGGCAGGGCGTGGCCATGGCACGTGTCAGGACGCGTCAGGACATGGCATGGCGTGGCCACGCCACGAGTCAAGACGTCGTAGGACATGGCAGGATATGGCCATGGTACGTAACAGGACGTGTCAAGACATGGCAGGGCATGGCCATGCCACGAGTCAAGACGTCGCAGGACATGGTAGGATATGGCCATGGTACGTGTCAGGACTCGTCAGGACATGGCCATGGCAGGCGTCATGACGTGGCAGGTGTGGCCATGGCACGAGTCAGGACGTGACAGGACGTGGCAGGTGTGGCCATGGCACGAGTCAGGACGTGGCAGGGCGTGATCATGGCATAAGTTAGGACGTTGCAGGACATGGCACGATATGGTCATGGTACGTGTCAGGACGCGTCAGGACGTGGCACGGCGTGGCCGTGGCACGAGTCGGGACGTCGCAAGACATGGCAGGGCGTGGCCATGGCAGGAGTCAAGACCTCGCAGGACGTGACTGGACATGGCCATGGCACGTGTCAGGACGCGTCATGACAGGGCAGGGCATGGCCATGGAACGAGTCAAGACGTCGCAAGACATTGCAGGATATGGCCATGGTACGTGTCTGGACGCGTCAGGACATGGCTTTGGCACGCGTCAGGACGTGGCATGGTGTGCCCATGGCACGAGTCAGGACGTCACAGGACATGGATATGGCACGCGTCAGGACTTGGCAGGGCATGGTCATGGCACAAGTTAGGACGTTGCAGGACATGGCAGGACATGGCCATGGCACGTGTCAGGACGCGTCAGGACATGGCAGGGCGTGGCCATGGCATGAGTCGTGACATTGCAGGATATGGCAGGGCGTGGCCATGGCACGAGTCGGGACGTCGCAAGATGCGTCAGGACATGGCCATGGCACGTGTCAGGACGCATAAGGACATGGCCATAGCACGTGTCTGTACGCGTCAAGACATGGAAGGGCGTGGCCATGGCACGAGTCGGGACGTCGTAGGACATGGATGGGCGTGGCCATGGCACGTGTAGGGACGCATCAAGACATGGCCATGGCACTTGTCAAGACGCGTCAAGACATAGCAAGGCGTGGAAATGGCACGAGTTGAGATGTCGCAGGACATGGCAGGGCGTGGCCATGGCACGAGTCGGGACGTCGCAGGACGTGTCAGGACATGGCCATTGCACGTGTCAGGACGCGTCAAGACATGGCAGGGCGTGGCCATGGCACGAGTCGGGACGTCGCAGGACATGGCAGGGCGTGGCCATGGCACGAGTCGGGACGTCGCAGGACGTGTCAAGACATGGCCATTGCACGTGTCAGGACGCGTCAATACATGGCAGGGCGTGGCCATGGCACGAGTCGGGACGTCGCAGGACGTGTCAGGACATGGCCATGGCACGTGTCAGGACGCGTCAGGACATGGCAGGGCATGGCCATAGCACGAGTCAAGATGTCACCGGACATGGCAGGATATGGCTATGGTGCGTGTCATGACGCGTCAGGACATGGCAGGGCGTGGCCATGCCACGAGTCAAGACGTCGCAAGTCATGGCACGCGTCAGAACGTGGCAGGTTTTGGCCATGGAACGAGTCCGGATGTCGCAATACGTGGCAGGATATGGCCATGGCACGTGTCAGGACGCGTCAGGACATGGCCATGGCACGGGTCAGAACATGGCAGGGTGTGGCCATGGCACGAGTCAGGATGTCGCAAGACGTGGCAGGGCGTGGTCATGGCACAAGATAGGACGTTGCAGGACATGACAGGATATGGCCATGGTACGTATCAGGACGCGTCAGGACGTGGAAGTGCGTGGCCATGGCACGAGTCAGGACGTCGCAGGACATGGCAGGGCGTGGCCATGGCACGAGTCGGGACCTTGTAAGATGTGTCAAGACGTGGCCATGGCACGTGTTAGGACGCGTCAGGAAATGGTAAGGCGTGGCCATGGCACGAGTCATGACGTCGTAGGACATGGCAGGATATGGCCATGGTACGTGTCAGGACATGGCCATGGCACGCGTCAAGACGTGGCAGGGAGTGGCTATGGCACGAGTCAGGATGTCGTAGGACGTGGCAGGGCGTGGTCATGGCACAAGTTAGGACGTTGCATGACATGGCAGGATATGGCCATGGTACGTGTCAGGACGCATCAGGACGTGGAAGGGCGTGGCCATGGCACGAGTCAGGAAGTCGCAAGACATGGTAAGGCGTGGCCATGGCACGAGTCAGGACCTCGCAGGACGTGTCAGGATATGGCCATGGCACGTGTTCTAGACATGGTAGGGCGTGGCCATGGCAGGAGTCAAGACGTCGCAGGACATGGCAGGATATGGCCATGGTACGTGTTCGGACGCGTGAGGACATGACCATGGCACGCGTCAGGACGTGGCAGGGTATGGCCATGGCACAAGTTAGGACGTCGCAGGACATGGCCATGGCACGCGTCATGACGTGGTCGGGTGTGGTCATGGCACAAGTTAGGTCGTCGCATGACATGGCCATGGCACGTGTTAGGACGCGTCAGGACATGACATGGCGTGGCAATGGCACGAGTCGGGACGTCGCAGCACATGGCAGGGCATTGCCATGGCACGAGTCGGGACGTCGCAGGATGCGTCAGGACATGGCCATGGCACGTGTCAGGACGCATCAGGATATGGCCATGGCACGTGTCCGGACGCGTCAAGGCATGATAGGGCGTGGCCATGGCAAGAGTCGGGACGTCGCAGGACATGGTAGGGCGTGGCCATGGCACGAATTGGGACGCATCAGGATATGGCCATTGCACTTGTCAAGACGCGTATGGACAAAGCAGGGCGTGGCCATGGCACATGTCAGGACGCGTCAAGACATGGCAGGGCGTGGTCATGGCACGAGTCAAGACGTCGCAAGACATTGCAGGATATGGCCATGGTACGTGTCTGGACGCCTCAGGACATGGCAAGGCGTGGCCATGCCACGAGTCAAGACGTCGCAGGACATGGCAGGATATGGACATGGTACGTAGCAGGACGCGTCAGGACATGGCAGGGCGTGGCCATACCACGAGTCAAGACGTCGCAGGACATGGCAGGATATGGCCATGGTACGTGTCAGGACGCGTCAGGACATGGCCGTGGCACGCGTCAGGAAGTGGCAGGTGTGGCCATGGCACGAGTCAGGACGTGGCAGGTGTGGCCATGGTACGTGTCAGGACGTGGCACGGCGTGGCCGTGGCACGAGTCGGGCGTCGCAATTCATAGCAGGGCGTAGCCATGGCACGAGTCAAAACCTCGCAGGACGTGACAGGACATAGCCATGGCACGTGTCAGGACGCGTCATGGCAGGGTAGGGCGTGGCCATGGAACGAGTCAAGACGTTGCAAGACATTGCAGGATATGGCCATGGTACGTGTCTGGACGCATCAGAACATGGCCATGGCACGCATCAGGACGTGGCAGGGTGTGCCCATGGCACGAGTCAGGACGTCGCAAGACATGGCCACGGCACGCGTCAGGACTTGGCAGGGCGTGGTCATGGCACAAGTTAGGACGTCGCAGGACATGGCAGGACATGGCCATGGCACGTGTCTGGACGCGTCAGGACATGGCAGGGCGTGGCCATGGCACGAGTCGGGATGTCGCAAGATGCGTCAGGACATGGCCATGGCACGTGTCCAGACGTATCAGGGTATGGCCATGGCACGTGTCAGGACGCATAAGGACATGGCCATAGCACGTATGCGTACGCGTCAAGACATGGAAGGTCGTGGCCATGGCACGAGTCGGGACGCCGTAGGACATGGAAGGGCATGGCCATGGCACGTGTTGGGACGCATCAGGACATGGCCATGGCACTTGTCAAGACCCGTCAAGACATAGCAGGGAGTGGCCATTTCTCGAGTCAAGATATCATAGGACATGGCAGGATTTGGCCATGGTGCGTGTCAGGACGCGTCAGGACATGGCAGGGCGTGGCCATGCCACGAGTCAAGACGTCGCAGGACATGGCAGGATATGGCCATGGTACATGTCAGGACACGTCAGGATATGGCCATGGCACGCGTCAGAACGCGGCAGGGTTTGGCCACGGCACGAGTCAGGATGTCGCAAGACGTGGCAGGATATGGCCATGGTACGTGTCAAGACGCGTGAGGACATGACCATGGCACGTGTCAGAACGTTGCAGGGTGTGGCCATGGCACGAGTCAGGTTGTCGCAAGACGGGGTAGGGCGTGGTCATGGCACAAGATAGGATGTTGCAGGACATGGCAGGATATGGCCATGGTACGTGTCAGGACGCGTCACGACATGGCAGGGTGTGGCCATAGCACGAGTCAAGATGTCACAGGACATGGCAGGATATGGCCATGGTGCGTGTCATGACGCGTCAGAACATGGCAGGGCGTGGCCATGCCACGAGTCAAGACGTCGCAGGACATGGAAGGATATGGCCATGGTATGTGTCAGGACGGGTCAGGACATGGCCATGGCATGCGTCAGAACGTGGCAGGGTGTGGCCATGGCATGAGTCAAGACGTCGCAAGACATTGCAGGATATGGCCATGGTACATGTCTGGACGCGTCAGGACATGGAAGGGTGTGGAAATGCCGAGAGTCAAGACGTCGCAGGACATGGCCATGGCACGCCTCAGGACGTGGCAGGGCGTGATCATGGCACAAGTTAGGACGTTGCAAGACATGGCAAGATATGGCAATGGTACGTGTCAGGACGCGTCAGGACGTTGCACGGCGTGGTCGTGGCACGAGTCGGGAAGTCGCAAGACATGGCAGGGCGTGACCATGGCACGAGTCAAGACCTCGCAGGACGTGTCAGGACATGGCCATGGCACGTGTCAGGACGCGTCATGACAGGGCAGGGCGTGGCCATGGCACGAGTCGGGACGTCGCAGGATGCGTCAGGACATGGCCATGGCACGTGTCAGGACGCATCAGGATATGGCTATGGCACGTGTCCGGACGCGTCACGACATGATAGGGCGTGGCCATGGCAAGAGTCGGGACGTCGCAGGACATGGTAGGGCGTGGCCATGGCACGAATTGGGACGCATCAGGATATGGCCATTGCACTTGTCAAGACGCGTATGGACAAAGCAGGGCGTGGCCATGGCACGAGTCGGGACGTCGCAAGACATGGCAGAGCGTGGCCATGGCACGTGTCAGGACGCGTCAAGACATGGCAGGGCGTGGCCATGGCATGAGTCAAGACGTCGCAAGACATTGCAGGATATGGCCATGGTACGTGTCTGGACGCCTCAGGACATGGCAAGGCGTGGCCATGCCACGAGTCAAGACGTCGCAGGACATGGCAGGATATGGCCATGGTACGTAGCAGGACGCGTCAGGACATGGCAGGGCGTGGCCATGCCACGAGTCAAGACGTCGCAGGACATGGCAAGATATGGCCATGGTACGTGTCAGGACGCGTCAGGACATGGCCGTGGCACGCATCAGGAAGTGGCAGGTGTGGCCATGGCACGAGTCAGGACGTGGCAGGGCGTGATCATAGCACAAGTTAGGACGTTGCAGGACATGGCAGGATATGGCCATGGTACGTGTCAGGACGTGGCACGGCGTGGCCGTGGCACGAGTCGGGCGTCGCAATTCATAGCAGGGCGTAGCCATGGCCCGAGTCAAGACCTCGCAGGACGTGACAGGACATGGCCATGGCACGTGTCAGGACGCGTCATGGCAGGGCAGGGCGTGGCCATGGAACGAGTCAAGACGTTGCAAGACATTGCAGGATATTGCCATGGTACGTGTCTGGACGCATCAGAACATGGCCATGGCACGCATCAGGACGTGGCAGGGTGTGCCCATGGCACGAGTCAGGACGTTGCAGGACATGGCCATGGCACGCGTCAGGACTTGGCAGGGCGTGGTCATGGCACAAGTTAGGACGTCGCAGGACATGGCAGGACATGGCCATGGCATGTGTCAGGACGCGTCAGGACATGGCAGGGCGTGGCCATGGCACGAGCCTTGAAATCACAGGATATGGCAGGGTGTGGCCATGGCACGAGTCGGGACGTCGCAAGATGCGTCAGGACATGGCCATGGCACATGTCCAGACGCATCAGGGTATGGCCATGGCACGTGTCAGGACGCATAAGGACATGGCCATAGCACGTATGCGTACGCGTCAAGACATGGAAGGGCGTGGCCATGGCACGAGTCGGGACGCCTTAGGACATGGAAGGGCGTGGCCATGGCACGTGTTGGGACGCATCAGGACATGGCCATGGCACTTGTCAAGACGCGTCAAGACATAGCAGGGAGTGGCCATTTCTCGAGTCAAGATATCATAGGACATGGCAGGATTTGGCCATGGTGCGTGTCAGGACGCGTCAGGACATGGCAGGGCGTGGCCATGCCACGAGTCAAGACATTGCAGCACATGGCAGGATATGGCCATGGTACGTGTCAGGACGCGTCAGGACATGGCCATGGCACGCGTCAGAACGTGGCAGGGTGTGGCCACGGCACGAGTCAGGATGTCGCAAGACGTGGCAGGATATGGCCATGGTACGTGTCAAGACGCGTCAGGACATGACCATGGCACGCGTCAGAACGTGGTAGGGTGTGGCCATGGCACGAGTCAGGTTGTCGCAAGACGGGGTAGGGCGTGGTCATGGCACAAGATAGGATGTTGCAGGACATGGCAGGATATGACCATGGTACGTGTCAGGACGCGTCACGACATGGCAGGGCGTGGCCATAGCACGAGTCAAGATGTCACAGGACATGGCAGGATATGGCCATGGTGCGTGTCATGACGCGTCAGAACATGGCAGGGCGTGGCCATGCCACGAGTCAAGACGTCGCAGGACATGGAAGGATATGGCCATGGTACGTGTCAGGACGGGTCAGGACATGGCCATGGCATGCGTCAGAACGTGGCAGGGTGTGGCCATGGCATGAGTCAAGACGTCGCAAGACATTGCAGGATATGGCCATGGTACGTGTCTGGACGCGTCAGGACATGGCAGGGCGTGGCAATGCCACGAGTCAAGACGTCGCAGGACATGGCCATGGCACGCCTCAGGACGTGGCAGGGCGTGATCATGGCACAAGTTAGGACGTTGCAAGACATGGCAGGATATGGCAATGGTACGTGTCAGGACGCGTCAGGACGTTGCACGGCGTGGCCGTGGCACGAGTCGGGAAGTCGCAATACATGGCAGGGCGTGACCATGGCACGAGTCAAGACCTCGCAGGACGTGTCAGGACATGGCCATGGCACGTGTCAGGACGCGTCATGACAGGACAGGGCGTGGCCATGGCACGAGTCAAGACGTTGCAAGACATTGCAGGATATGGGCATGGTACGTGTCTGGACGCGTCAGGACATGGCCATAGCACGCGTCAGGACGTGGCAGGGTGTGCCCATGGCACGAGTCAGGACGTTGGAGGACATGGCCATGGCACGCGTCAGGACTTGGCAGGGCGTGGTCATGGCACAAGTTAGGACGTCGCAGGACATGGCAGGACATGGCCATGGCGCGTGTCAGGCACGTCAGGACATGGCCATGGCACGCGTCGGGATGTGGCAGGGTGTGGCCATGGCACGAGTTAGGATGTCGCAGGACGTGGCAGGGCGTGGTCATGGCACAAGTTAGGACGTTGCAGGACATGTCATGACGCGTCAGGACGTGGCATGGCACTTGTCAAGACGCGTAAGGACATAGCAGGGCGTGGCCATGGCACTTGTAAAGACGCGTAAGGACATAGCAGGGCGTGGCCATGGCACGAGTCAGGACGTTGCAGGACATGGCAGGGCTTGGCCATGGCACGAGTTGGGACGTCGCAGGACATGGCAGGGCTTGGCCATGGCATGAGTCAGGACGCGTCAGGACGTGTCAGGACATGGCCTTGGCACGTGTCAGGACGCGTCAAGACAAGGCAGGGCGTGGCCATGGCACGAGTCGGGAGGTCGCAGGACACCTGTGGCGTGGCCATGGCACAAGTCGGGATCTCGCAGGACATGTCAGGACATGGCCATGGCACGTGTCTGGACGCGTCAGGACATGGCAGGGCGTGGCCATAGCACGAGTCAAGATATCGTAGGACATGGCAGGATATGGCCATGGTACGTGCCAGGACATGGCAGGGCGTGGCCATGCCACGAGTCAAGACGTCGCAGGACATGGCAAGATATGGCCATGGTACGTGTCAGAACGCGTCGGACATGGCCATGGCACGCGTCAGGACGTGGCAGGGTGTGGCCATGGCACGAGTTAGGATGTGGCAGGACGCGGCAGGGCATGGTTATGGCACAAGTTAGGATGTTGCAGGACATGGAAGGATATGGCCATGGTACGTGCTAGGACGTGTCAGGACATGGAAGGGCGTGGCCATGGCAGGAGTCGGGATGTCGCAGGACATGGCCGGATATGGCCATGGCACGTTTCAGTACGCGACAGGACATGGCATGGCGTGGCCACTGCACGAGTCAAGACGTCGTAGGACATGGCCGGATATGGCCATGGTACGTGTCTAGACGCGTCAGGTTAGGGCCATGGCACGCGTCAGAACGCGGCAGGGTTTGGCCACGGCATGAGTCAGGATGTCGCAAGACGTGGCAGGATATGGCCATGGTACGTGTCAAGACGCGTGAGGACATGACCATGGCACGCGTCAGAACGTTGCAGGGTGTGGCCATGGCACGAGTCAGGTTGTCGCAAGACGGGGTAGGGCGTGGTCATGGCACAAGATAGGATGTTGCAGGACATGGCAGGATATGGCCATGGTACGTGTCAGGACGCGTCACGACATGGCAGGGTGTGGCCATAGCACGAGTCAAGATGTCACAGGACATGGCAGGATATGGCCATGGTGCGTGTCATGACGCGTCAGAACATAGCAGGGCGTGGCCATGCCACGAGTCAAGACGTCGCAGGACATGGAAGGATATGGCCATGGTATGTGTCAGGACGGGTCAGGACATGGCCATGGCATGCGTCAGAACGTGGCAGGGTGTGGCCATGGCATGAGTCAAGACGTCGCAAGACATTGCAGGATATGGCCATGGTACATGTCTGGACGCGTCAGGACATGGAAGGGTGTGGAAATGCCGAGAGTCAAGACGTCGCAGGACATGGCCATGGCACGCCTCAGGACGTGGCAGGGCGTGATCATGGCACAAGTTAGGACGTTGCAAGACATGGCAAGATATGGCAATGGTACGTGTCAGGACGCGTCAGGACGTTGCACGGCGTGGTCGTGGCACGAGTCGGGAAGTCGCAAGACATGGCAGGGCGTGACCATGGCACGAGTCAAGACCTCGCAGGACGTGTCAGGACATGGCCATGGCACGTGTCAGGACGCGTCATGACAGGGCAGGGCGTGGCCATGGCACGAGTCGGGACGTCGCAGGATGCGTCAGGACATGGCCATGGCACGTGTCAGGACGCATCAGGATATGGCTATGGCACGTGTCCGGACGCGTCACGACATGATAGGGCGTGGCCATGGCAAGAGTCGGGACGTCGCAGGACATGGTAGGGCGTGGCCATGGCACGAATTGGGACGCATCAGGATATGGCCATTGCACTTGTCAAGACGCGTATGGACAAAGCAGGGCGTGGCCATGGCACGAGTCGGGACGTCGCAAGACATGGCAGGGCGTGGCCATGGCACGTGTCAGGACGCGTCAAGACATGGCAGGGCGTGGCCATGGCATGAGTCAAGACGTCGCAAGACATTGCAGGATATGGCCATGGTACGTGTCTGGACGCCTCAGGACATGGCAAGGCGTGGCCATGCCACGAGTCAAGACGTCGCAGGACATGGCAGGATATGGCCATGGTACGTAGCAGGACGCGTCAGGACATGGCAGGGCGTGGCCATGCCACGAGTCAAGACGTCGCAGGACATGGCAGGATATGGCCATGGTACGTGTCAGGACGCGTCAGGACATGGCCGTGGCACGCATCAGGAAGTGGCAGGTGTGGCCATGGCACGAGTCAGGACGTGGCAGGGCGTGATCATAGCACAAGTTAGGACGTTGCAGGACATGGCAGGATATGGCCATGGTACGTGTCAGGACGTGGCACGGCGTGGCCGTGGCACGAGTCGGGCGTCGCAATTCATAGCAGGGCGTAGCCATGGCCCGAGTCAAGACCTCGCAGGACGTGACAGGACATGGCCATGGCACGTGTCAGGACGCGTCATGGCAGGGCAGGGCGTGGCCATGGAACGAGTCAAGACGTTGCAAGACATTGCAGGATATTGCCATGGTACGTGTCTGGACGCATCAGAACATGGCCATGGCACGCATCAGGACGTGGCAGGGTGTGCCCATGGCACGAGTCAGGACGTCACAGGACATGGCCATGGCACGCGTCAGGACTTGGCAGGGCGTGGTCATGGCACAAGTTAGGACGTCGCAGGACATGGCAGGACATGGCCATGGCATGTGTCAGGACGCGTCAGGACATGGCAGGGCGTGGCCATGGCACGAGCCTTGAAATCACAGGATATGGCAAGGTGTGGCCATGGCACGAGTCGGGACGTCGCAAGATGCGTCAGGACATGGCCATGGCACATGTCCAGACGCATCAGGGTATGGCCATGGCACGTGTCAGGACGCATAAGGACATGGCCATAGCACGTATGCGTACGCGTCAAGACATGGAAGGGCGTGGCCATGGCACGAGTCGGGACGCCTTAGGACATGGAAGGGCGTGGCCATGGCACGTGTTGGGACGCATCAGGACATGGCCATGGCACTTGTCAAGACGCGTCAAGACATAGCAGGGAGTGGCCATTTCTCGAGTCAAGATATCATAGGACATGGCAGGATTTGGCCATGGTGCGTGTCAGGACGCGTCAGGACATGGCAGGGCGTGGCCATGCCACGAGTCAAGACATTGCAGCACATGGCAGGATATGGCCATGGTACGTGTCAGGACGCGTCAGGACATGGCCATGGCACGCGTCAGAACGTGGCAGGGTGTGGCCACGGCACGAGTCAGGATGTCGCAAGACGTGGCAGGATATGGCCATGGTACGTGTCAAGACGCGTCAGGACATGACCATGGCACGCGTCAGAACGTGGTAGGGTGTGGCCATGGCACGAGTCAGGTTGTCGCAAGACGGGGTAGGGCGTGGTCATGGCACAAGATAGGATGTTGCAGGACATGGCAGGATATGACCATGGTACGTGTCAGGACGCGTCACGACATGGCAGGGCGTGGCCATAGCACGAGTCAAGATGTCACAGGACATGGCAGGATATGGCCATGGTGCGTGTCATGACGCGTCAGAACATGGCAGGGCGTGGCCATGCCACGAGTCAAGACGTCGCAGGACATGGAAGGATATGGCCATGGTACGTGTCAGGACGGGTCAGGACATGGCCATGGCATGCGTCAGAACGTGGCAGGGTGTGGCCATGGCATGAGTCAAGACGTCGCAAGACATTGCAGGATATGGCCATGGTACGTGTCTGGACGCGTCAGGACATGGCAGGGCGTGGCAATGCCACGAGTCAAGACGTCGCAGGACATGGCCATGGCACGCCTCAGGACGTGGCAGGGCGTGATCATGGCACAAGTTAGGACGTTGCAAGACATGGCAGGATATGGCAATGGTACGTGTCAGGACGCGTCAGGACGTTGCACGGCGTGGCCGTGGCACGAGTCGGGAAGTCGCAATACATGGCAGGGCGTGACCATGGCACGAGTCAAGACCTCGCAGGACGTGTCAGGACATGGCCATGGCACGTGTCAGGACGCGTCATGACAGGACAGGGCGTGGCCATGGCACGAGTCAAGACGTTGCAAGACATTGCAGGATATGGGCATGGTACGTGTCTGGACGCGTCAGGACATGGCCATAGCACGCGTCAGGACGTGGCAGGGTGTGCCCATGGCACGAGTCAGGACGTTGGAGGACATGGCCATGGCACGCGTCAGGACTTGGCAGGGCGTGGTCATGGCACAAGTTAGGACGTCGCAGGACATGGCAGGACATGGCCATGGCGCGTGTCAGGCACGTCAGGACATGGCCATGGCACGCGTCGGGATGTGGCAGGGTGTGGCCATGGCACGAGTTAGGATGTCGCAGGACGTGGCAGGGCGTGGTCATGGCACAAGTTAGGACGTTGCAGGACATGTCATGACGCGTCAGCACGTGGCATGGCACTTGTCAAGACGCGTAAGGACATAGCAGGGCGTGGCCATGGCACTTGTAAAGACGCGTAAGGACATAGCAGGGCGTGGCCATGGCACGAGTCAGGACGTTGCAGGACATGGCAGGGCTTGGCCATGGCACGAGTTGGGACGTCGCAGGACATGGCAGGGCTTGGCCATGGCATGAGTCAGGACGCGTCAGGACGTGTCAGGACATGGCCTTGGCACGTGTCAGGACGCGTCAAGACAAGGCAGGGCGTGGCCATGGCACGAGTCGGGAGGTCGCAGGACACCTGTGGCGTGGCCATGGCACAAGTCGGGATCTCGCAGGACATGTCAGGACATGGCCATGGCACGTGTCTGGACGCGTCAGGACATGGCAGGGCGTGGCCATAGCACGAGTCAAGATATCGTAGGACATGGCAGGATATGGCCATGGTACGTGCCAGGACATGGCAGGGCGTGGCCATGCCACGAGTCAAGACGTCGCAGGACATGGCAAGATATGGCCATGGTACGTGTCAGAACGCGTCGGACATGGCCATGGCACGCGTCAGGACGTGGCAGGGTGTGGCCATGGCACGAGTTAGGATGTGGCAGGACGCGGCAGGGCATGGTTATGGCACAAGTTAGGATGTTGCAGGACATGGAAAGATATGGCCATGGTACGTGCTAGGAAGTGTCAGGACATGGAAGGGCGTGGCCATGGCAGGAGTCGGGATGTCGCAGGACATGGCCGGATATGGCCATGGCACGTTTCAGTACGCGACAGGACATGGCATGGCGTGGCCACTGCACGAGTCAAGACGTCGTAGGACATGGCCGGATATGGCCATGGTACGTGTCTAGACGCGTCAGGTTAGGGCCATGGCACGCGTTAGGACGTGGCAGTGCGTGGCCATGGCACGAGTCGGGACGTTGCAGGATGCGTCTGAACATTGCGATGGCACATGTCAGGACGCATCAGGATATGACCATGGCACGTGTCAGGACGCATAAGGACATGGCCATAGCACGTGTCCGGACGCGTCAGGACATGGAAGGGCGTGGCCATGGCACGAGTCGGGATGTCGAAGGACATGGCAGGGCGTGGCCATGGAACGTGTAGGGACGCATCAAGACATGGCCATGGCACTTGTCTAGACGCGTCATGACATAGCAAGGCGTGGCAATGGCACGAGTCGGGACGTCGCAGGACATGGCAGGGCGTGGCCATGGCACGAGTCGGGACGTCGTAGGACGTGTCACGGCATGGCCATGGCACGTGTCAGGACGCGTCAAGACATGGCAGGGAGTGGCCATGGCACGAGTCAGGACGTTGCATGTCATGGCAGGATATGGCCATGGTACGTGTTAGGACGCGTCAGGACATGGCCATGGCATGCGTCAGGACGTGGCGGGGCATGGCTATGGCATGAGTCAGGACGTCGCACGACATGGCCATGGCACGCGTCAGGACGTGGCAAGGCGTGGTCATGGCACGAGTGAGGGCGTCGCCGGACATCGTAGGATATGGCCATGGTACATGTCACGACGCGTCAGGACGTGGCCATGATACGTGTCAAGAAGCGTCAGGACATGGCCATGGCACGTGTCAGGACGCATTAGAACATGGTAGGGCGTGGCCATGGCATGAGTCAAGACGTCGCAGGGCGTGGCCATGGCACGAGTCAGGACGTCGCAGGGCATGGCAATGGCACGAGTCGGGATGTCGCAGGACGTGTCAGGTCATGGCCATGGCACGTGTCAGGACGCGTCATGACATGGTAGGGCGTGGCCATGGCACGAGTTGGGACGTCACAGGACATGGCAGCGCGTGGCCATGGCACGAGTCAGGACGTCGCAGACATGGCAGGGCATGGCCATGGCACGTGTCAGGACGCATCAGGACATGGCACTTGTCAAGACGCGTCAGGACATGGCAGGGCGTAGCCATGGCACGAGTCGGGACGTCGCAGGACGTTTCACCACATGGCCATGGCACGTGTCAGGCTTCATCAGGACATGGCAGGGCATGGCCATGGCACGAGTCAGGACATGGCCTTGGCACGTGTCAGGACGCGTCAAGACAAGGCAGGGAGTGGCCATGGCACGAGTCGGGAGGTCGCAGGACACCTGTGGCGTGGCCATGGCACAAGTCGGGATCTCGCAGGACATGTCAGGACATGGCCATGGCACGTGTCTGGACGCGTCAGGACATGGCAGGGCGTGGCCATAGCACGAGTCAAGATGTCGTAGGACATGGCAGGATATGGACATGGTACGTGCCAGGACATGGCAGGGCGTGGCCATGCCACGAGTCAAGACGTCGCAGGACATGGCAAGATATGGCCATGGTACGTGTCAGGACGCGTCGGACATGGCCATGGCACGCGTCAGGACGTGGCAGGGTGTGGCCATGGCACGAGTTAGGATGTGGCAGGACGCGTCAGGGCATGGTTATGGCACAAGTTAGGATGTTGCAGGACATGGAAGGATATGGCCATGGTACGTGTCAGGACGCGTCAGGACATGGAAGGGCGTGGCCATGGCAGGAGTCGGGACGTCGCAGGATATGGCAGGATATGGCCATGGCATGTTTCAGTACGCGACAGGACATGGCAGGGCGTGGCCATTGCACGAGTCAAGACGTCGTAGGACATGGCCGGATATGGCCATGGTACGTGTCTGGACGCGTCAGGTTAGGGCCATGGCACGCGTTAGGACGTGGAAGAGTTTGGCCATGGCACGAGTCAGGACGTCGCAGGACATGCACACGGCACGTGTCAGGACGCGGCAAGACATGGCACGGCGTGGCCATGGCACTTGTCAAGACGCGTCAGGACATGGCAGGGCGTAGCCATGGCACGAGTCGGGACGTCGCAGGACGTTTCAGGACATGGCCATGGCACGTGTCAGGACGCATCAGGACAAGGCAGGGCGTGGCCATGGCACGAGTCGGCACGTTGCACGACGTGTCAGGACATGGCCATGGCACGTGTCAGGACGCGTCAGGACATAGCAGGGCGAGACCATGGCACGATTCAGGACGTCGCAGTTCATGGCAGGATATGGCCATGGCACGCGTCAAGACGTGGCAGGGCATGGCTATGGCACGAGTCAAGACATCGCAGGACATGGCCATGGCACGCGTCAGGACGTGGCAGGGCTTGGTCATGGCACGAGTGAGGACATTGCAGTACATCGCAGGATATGGCCATGGTATGTGTCAGGACGCGTCAGGACGTGGCCATGATACGTGTCAAGATGCGTCAGGACATGGCCATGGCACGTGTCAGGACATGGCCAGGGCACGTGTCAGGACATGGCCATGGTACGTGTCAGGACATGGCCATGGCATGTGTCAGGACATGGCCATGGCATGAGTCAGGACGTCGCAGGGCGTGGAAATGGCACGAGTCGGGACGTCGCAGGACGTGTCAGGTCATGGCCATGGCACGTGTCAGGACGGGTCAGGACATGGCAGGGCGTGGCCATGGCACGAGTCGGGACCTTGCAGGACGTGTCAGGACATGGCCATGGCACGTGTCAGGACGCGTCAGGACATGGCAGGGCGAAGCCATAGCACGAGTCAAGATGTCGCATGAAATGGCAGGATATGGCCATGGTACGTGTCAGGACATGGCAGGGCGTGGCCATGCCACGAGTCAAGACGTCGCAGGACATGGCAGGATATGGCCATGGTACGTGTCAGGACGCGTCAGGCCATGGCCATGGCACGGCCAGGACGTGGCAGGGTGTGGCCATGGCAAGAGTCAGGACGTCGCAGGACATGGCCATGGCACGCGTCAGGACGTGGCAGGGCTTGTCATGGCAGAAGTTAGGATGGTGCAGGACATGGCAGGATATGGCCATGGTACGTGTCAGGATGCGTCAGGACGTGGCAGGTCGTGGCCATGGAACAATCGGGACGTCTCAAGACATGGCAGGGCGTGGCCATGGCACGAGTCGGGACCTCACAGGACGTGTCAGGACATGGCCATGGCACGTGTCAGGACGCGTCATGACATGGTAGGGCGTGGCCATGGCACGAGTCAAGACGTTGCAAGACATTGCAGGATATGGCCATGGTACGTGTCTGAACGCGTCAGGACATGGCCATGGCACGCGTCAGGACGTGCCAGGGTGTGGCCATGGCACGAGTGAGGACGTCGCAGGACATGGCCATGGCTACCGTCAGGACGTGGCAGGGCGTGGTCATGGCACAAGTTAGGACATCGCAGGACAAGGCAGGACATGGCCATGGCACGTGTCAGGATGCGTCAGGACATGGCAGGGCGTGGCCACGACACGAGTCGGGACATCGCAGGACATGGCAGTGCGTGGCCATGGCACGAGTCGGGACGTTGCAGGATGCGTCAGAACATGGCGATGGCACATGTCAGGACGCATCAGGATATGACCATGGCACGTGTCAGGACGCATAAGGACATGGCCATAGCACGTGTCCGGACGCGTGAGGACATGGAAGGGCGTTGCCATGGCACGAGTCGGGACGTCGAAGGACATGGCAGGGCGTGGCCATGGAACGTGTAGGGACGCATCAAGACATGGCCATGGCACTTGTCTAGACGCGTCATGACATAGCAAGGCGTGGCAATGGCACGAGTCGGGACGTCGTAGGACATGGCAGGGCATGGCCATGGCACGAGTCGGGACGTCGTAGGACGTGCCACGACATGGCCATGGCACGTGTCAGGACGCGTCAAGACATGGCAGGGAGTGGCCATGGCACGAGTCAGGATGTTGCAGGTCATTGCAGGATATGGCCATGGTACGTGTTAGGACGCGTCAGGACATGGCCATGGCACGCGTCAGCACGTGGCGGGGCATGGCTATGGCATGAGTCAGGACGTCGCACGACATGGCCATGGCACGCGTCAGGACGTGGCAGGGCGTGGTCTTGGCACGAGTGAGGACGTCGCCGGACATCGTAGGATATGGCCATGGTACGTGTCACGACGCGTCAGGACGTGGCCATGATACGTGTCAAGAAGCGTCAGGACATGGCCATGGCACGTGTCAGGACGCATTAGAACATGGTAGGGCGTGGCCATGGCAGGAGTCAAGACATCGCAGGGCGTGGCCATGGCACGAGTCAGGACGTCGCAGGGCATGGCAATGGCACGAGTCGGGATGTCGCAGGACGTGTCAGGTCATGGCCATGGCACGTGTGAGGACGCGTCATGACATGGTAGGGCGTGGCCATGGCACGAGTTGGGACGTCGCAGGACATGGCAGCGCGTGGCCATGGCACGAGTCAGGACGTCGCAGACATGGCAGGGCATGGCCATGGCACGTGTCAGGACGCATCAGGACATGGCACTTGTCAAGACGCGTCAGGACATGGCAGGGCGTAGCCATGGCATGAGTTTTGACTTCGCAGGACGTTTCACCACATGGCCATGGCACGTGTCAGGCTGCATCAGAACATGGCAGGGCGTGGCTATGGCACGAGTCGGGACGTCATAGGACATGGCAGGGCGTGGCCATGGCACGTGTCAGGACATGGCCATGGCACGTGTCAGGACGTGTCAGGACATAGCACGAGTCGGGACATCGCAGGATATGGCACGACGTGGCCATGGCATGAGTCGTGACATTGCAGGATATGGCACGGCGTGGCCATGGCACGAGTCGGGACATCGCAGGATGCGTCAAGACATGGCCGTGGCACGTGTTAGGACGCATCAGGATATGGCCATGGCACGTGTCCGGACGCGTCAAGACATGGAAGGGCGTGGCCATGGCAAGAGTCGGGACGTCGCAGGACATGGCAGGGCGTGGCCATGGCACGTGTAGGAACGCATCAGGACATGGCCATTGCACTTGTCAAGACGCGTATGGACATAGCACGGCGTGGCAATGGCACGAGTCGGGACGTCGCAAGACATGGCAGGGCGTGGCCATGGCACGTGTCAGGACGCGTCAAGACATGGCAGGGCGTGGCCATGGCACGTGTCAGGACGCGTCAGGACATGGCATGGCGTGGCCACGCCACGAGTCAAGATGTCGTAGGACATGGAAGGATATGGCCATGGTACGTAACAGGACGCGTCAAGACATGGCAGGGCGTGGCCATGCCACGAGTCAAGACGTCGCAGGACATGGTAGGATATGGCCATGGTACGTGTCAGGACTCGTCAGGACATGGCCATGGCAGGCGTCATGACGTGGCAGGTGTGGCCATGGCACGAGTCAGGACGTGGCAGGACGTGGCAGGTGTGGCCATGGCACGAGTCAGGACGTGATCATGGCATAAGTTAGGACGTTGCAGGACATGGCACGATATGGTCATGGTACGTGTCAGGACGCGTCAGGACGTGGCACGGCGTGGCCGTGGCACGAGTTGGGACGTCGCAAGACATGGCAGGGCGTGGCCATGGCACGAGTCAAGACCTCGCAGGACGTGACAGGACATGGCCATGGCACGTGTCAGGACGCGTCATGATAGGGCAGGGCATGGCCATGGAACGAGTCAAGACGTCGCAAGACATTGCAGGATATGGCCATGGTACGTGTCTGGACGCGTCAGGACATGGCTTTGGCACGCGTCAGGACGTGGCATGGTGTGCCCATGGCACGAGTCAGGACGTCACAGGACATGGATATGGCACGCGTCAGGACTTGGCAGGGCATGGTCATGGCACAAGTTAGGACGTTTGAGGACATGGCAGGACATGGCCATGGCACGTGTCAGGACGCGTCAGGACATGGCAGGGCGTGGCCATGGCATGAGTCGTGACATTGCAGGATATGGCAGGGCGTGGCCATGGCACGAGTCGGGACGTCGCAAGATGCGTCAGGACATGGCCATGGCACGTGTCAGGACGCATAAGGACATGGCCATAGCACGTGTCCGTACGCGTCAAGACATGGAAGGGCGTGGCCATGGCACGAGTCGGGACGTCGTAGGACATGGATGGGCGTGGCCATGGCACGTGTAGGGACGCATCAGGACATGGCCATGGCACTTGTCAAGACGCGTCAAGACATAGCAAGGCGTGGAAATGGCACGAGTTGAGATGTCGCAGGACATGGCAGGGCGTGGCCATGGCACGAGTAGGGACGTCGCAGGACGTGTCAGGACGTGGCCGTTGCACGTGTCAGGACGCGTCAAGACATGGCAGGGCGTGGCCATGGCACGAGTCGGGACGTCGCAGGACATGGCAGGGCGTGGCCATGGCACGAGTCGGGACGTCGCAGGACGTGTCAGGACATGGCCATTGCACGTGTCAGGACGCGTCAAGACATGGCAGGGCGTGGCCATGGCACGAGTCGGGATGTCGCAGGACGTGTCAAGACATGGCCATGGCACGTGTCAGGACGCGTCAGGACATGGCAGGGCATGGCCATAGCACGAGTCAAGATGTCACCGGACATGGCAGGATATGGCTATGGTGCGTGTCATGACGCGTCAGGACATGGCAAGGCGTGGCCATGCCACGAGTCAAGACGTCGCAAGTCATGGCACGCGTCAGAACGTGGCAGGTTTTGGCCATGGAACGAGTCAGGATGTCGCAATACGTGGCAGGATATGGCCATGGTACGTGTCAGGACGCGTCAGGACATGGCCATGGCACGGGTCAGAACGTGGCAGGGTGTGGCCATGGCACGAGTCAGGATGTCGCAAGACGTGGCAGGGCGTGGTCATGGCACTAGATAGGACGTAGCAGGACATGGCAGGATATGGTCATGGTACGTGTCAGGACGCGTTAGGACGTGGCACGGCGTGGCCGTGGCACGAGTCGGGATGTCGCAAGACATGGCAGGGCGTGGCCATGGCACGAGTCAAGACCTCGCAGGACGTGATAGGACATGGCCATGGCACGTGTCAGGACGTGTCATGACAGGGCAGGGCATGGCCATGGAACGAGTCAACACGTCGCAAGACATTGCAGGATATGGCCATGGTACGTGTCTGGACGCGTCAGGACATGGCTTTGGCACGCGTCAGGACGTGGCATGGTGTGCCCATGGCACGAGTTAAGACGTCACAGGACATGGATATGGCACGCGTTAGGACTTGGCAGGGCATGGTCATGGCACAAGTTAGGACGTTGCAGGACATGGCAGGACATGGCCATGGCACGTGTCAGGACGCGTCATGACATGGCAGGGCGTGGCCAATGCATGAGTCTTGACATTGCAGGATATGGCAGGGCGTGGCCATGGCACAAGTCGGGACGTGGCAAGATGCGTCAGGACATGGCCATGGCACGTGTCAGGACGCATAAGGACATGGCCATAGCACGTGTCCGTACGCGTCAAGACATGGAAGGGCATGGCCATGGCACGAGTCGGGACGTCGTAGGACATGGATGGACGTGGCCATGGCACGTGTAGGGACGCATCAGGACATGGCCATGGCACTTGTCAAGACGCGTCAAGACATAGCAAGGCGTGGAAATGGCACGAGTTGAGATGTCGCAGGACATGGCAGGGCGTGGCCATGGCACGAGTCGGTACGTCGCAGGACGTGTCAGGACATGGCCATTGCACGTGTCAGGACGCGTCAAGACATGGCAGGGCGTGGCCATGGCACGAGTCGGGACGTCGTAGGACATGGCAGGGCGTGGCCATGGCACGAGTCGGGACGTCGCAGGACGTGCAGGACATGGCCATTGCACGTGTCAGGACGCGTCAAGACATGGCAGGGCGTGGCCATGGCATGAGTCGGGACGTCGCAGGACGTGTCAGGACATGGCCATGGCACGTGTCAGGACGCGTCAGGACATGGCAGGGCATGGCCATAGCACGAGTCAAGATGTAACCGGACATGGCAGGATATGGCTATGGTGCGTGTCACGACGCGTCAGGACATGGCAGGGCGTGGCCATGCCACGAGTCAAGACGTCGCAAGTCATGGCACGCGTCAGAACGTGGCAGGTTTTGGCCATGGAACGAGTCAGGATGTCGCAATACGTGGCAGGATATGGCCATGGTACGTGTCAGGACGCGTCAGGACATGGCCATGGCACGGGTCAGAACATGGCAGGGTGTGGCCATGGCACGAGTCAGGATGTCGCAAGACGTGGCAGGGCATGGTCATGGCACAAGATAGGACGTTGCAGGACATGGCAGGATATGGCCATGGTACGTATCAGGACGCGTCAGGACGTGGAAGTGCGTGGCCATGGCACGAGTCAGGACGTCGCAGGACATGGCAGGGCGTGGCCATGGCACGAGTCGGGACCTTGCAGGATGTGTCAGGACGTGGCCATGGCACGTGTTAGGACGCGTCAGGAAATGGTAAGGCGTGGCCATGGCACGAGTCGGGACGTCACAAGACATGGCAGGATATGGCCATGGTACGTGTCACGACATGGCCATGGCATGCGTCAGGACGTGGCAGGGTGTGGCCATGGCACAAGTCAGGATGTCCTAGGACGTGGCAGGGCGTGGTCATGGCACAAGTTAGGACGTTGCATGACATGGCAGGATATGGCCATGGTACGTGTCAGGACGCATCAGGACGTGGAAGGGCGTGGCCATGGCACGAGTCAGGAAGTCGCAGGACATGGTAAGGCGTGGCCATGGCACGAGTCAGGACCTCGCAGGGCGTGTCAGGATATGGCCATGGCACGTGTTCTAGACATGGTAGGGCGTGGCCATGGCAGGAGTCAAGACGTCGCAGGACATGGCAGGATATGGCCATGGTACGTGTTCGGACGCGTGAGGACATGACCATGGCACGCGTCAGGACGTGGCAGGGTATGGCCATGGCACGAGTTAGGACGTCGCAGGACATGGCCATGGCACGCGTCATGACGTGGTCGGGTGTGGTCATGGCACAAGTTAGGTCGTCGCATGACATGGCCATGGCACGTGTTAAGACGCGTCAGGACATGGCACGGCGTGGCCATGGCACGAGTCGGGACGTCGCAGCACATGGCAGGGCATTGCCATGGCACGAGTCGGGACGTCGCAGGATGCGTCAGGACATGGCCATGGCACGTGTCAGGACGCATCAGGATATGGCCATGGCACGTGTCCGGACGCGTCAAGACATGATAGGGCGTGGCTATGGCAAGAGTCGGGACGTCGCAGGACATGGTAGGGCATGGCCATGGCACGAATTGGGACGCATCAGGATGTGGCCATTGCACTTGTCAAGATGCGTATGGACAAAGCAGGGCGTGGACATGGCACGAGTCGGGACGTCGCAAGACATGGCAGGGCGTGGCCATGGCACGTGTCAGGACGCGTCAAGACATGGCAGGGCGTGGCCATGGCACGAGTCAAGACGTCGCAAGACATTGCAGGATATGGCCATGGTACGTGTCTGGACGCCTCAGGACATGGCAAGGCGTGGCCATGCCACGAGTCAAGACGTCGCAGGACATGGCAGGATATGGCCATGGTACGTAGCAGGACGCGTCAGGACATGGCAAGGCGTGGCCATGCCACGAGTCAAGACGTCGCAGGACATGGCAGGATATGGCCATGGTACGTGTCAGGACGCGGTAGGACATGGCCGTGGCACGCGTCAGGAAGTGGCAGGTGTGGCCATGGCACGAGTCAGGACGTGGCAGGTGTGGCCATGGCACGAGTCAGGACGTGGCAGGGCGTGATCATGGCACAAGTTAGGACGTTGCAGGACATGGCAGGATATGGCCATGGTACGTGTCAGGACGTGGCACGGCGTGGCCGTGGCACGAGTCGGGCGTCGCAATTCATAGCAGGGCGTAGCCATGGCACGAGTCAAGACCTCGCAGGACGTGACAGGACATGGCCATGGCACGTGTTAGGACGCGTCATGGCAGGGCAGGGCGTGGCCATGGAACGAGTCAAGACGTTGCAAGACATTGCAGGATATGGCCATGGTACGTGTCTGGACGCATCAGAACATGGCCATGGCACGCATCAGGACGTGGCAGGGTGTGCCCATGGCACGAGTCATGACGTTGCAGGACATGGCCATGGCACGCGTCAGGACTTGGCAGGGCGTGGTCATGGCACAAGTTAGGACGTCGCAGGACATGGCAGGACATGGCCATGGCACGTGTCAGGACGCGTCAGGAGATGGCAGGGCGTGGCCATGGCACGAGTCTTGACATCACAGGATATGGCAGGGCGTGGCCATGGCACGAGTCGGGATGTCGCAAGATGCGTCAGGACATGGCCATGGCACGTGTCCAGACGCATCAAGGTATGGCCATGGCTCGTGTCAGGACGCATAAGGACATGGCCATAGCACGTATGCGTACGCGTCAAGACATGGAAGGGCGTGGCCATGGCACGAGTCGGGACGCCGTGGGAAATGGAACGGCGTGGCCATGGCACGTGTTGGGACGCATCAGGACATGGCCATGGCACTTGTCAAGACGCGTCAAGACATAGCAGGGAGTGGCCATTTCTCGAGTCAAGATATCATAGGACATGGCAGGATTTGGCCATGGTGCGTGTCAGGACGCGTCAGGACATGGCAGGGCGTGGCCATCCCACGAGTCAAGACGTCGCAGGACATGGCAGGATATGGCCATGGTACATGTCAGGACACGTTAGGACATGGCCATGGCACGCGTCAGAACGTGGCAGGGTGTGGCCACGGCACGAGTCAGGATGTCGCAAGACGTGGCAGGATATGGCCATGGTACGTGTCAAGACGTGTCAGGACATGACCATGGCACGCGTCAGAACGTGGCAGGGTGTGGCCATGGCACGAGTAAGGTTGTCGCAAGACGGGGTAGGGCGTGGTCATGGCTTAAGATAGGATGTTGCAGGACATGGCAGGATATGGCCATGGTACGTGTCAGGACGCGTCACGACATGGCAGGGCGTGGCCATAGCACGAGTCAAGATGTCACAGGACATGGCAGGATATGGCCATGGTGCGTGTCATGACGCGTCAGAACATGGCAGGGCGTGGCAATGCCACGAGTCAAGACGTCGCAGGACATGGAAGGATATGGCCATGGTACGTGTCAGGACGGGTCAGGACATGGCCATGGCATGCGTCAGAACGTGGCAGGGTGTGGCCATGGCATGAGTCAAGACGTCGCAAGACATTGCAGGATATGGCCCTGGTACGTGTCTGGACGCGTCAGGACATGGCAGGGCGTGGCAATGCCACGAGTCAAGACGTCGCAGGACATGGCCATGGCACGCCTCAGGACGTAGCAGGGCGTGATCATGGCACAAGTTAGGACGTTGCAAGACATGGCAGGATATGGCAATGGTACGTGTCAGGACGCGTCAGGACGTTGCACGGCGTGGCCGTGGCACGAGTCGGGAAGTCGCAAGACATGGCAGGGCGTGACCATGGCACGAGTCAAGACCTCGCAGGACGTGTCAGGACATGGCCATGGCACGTGTCAGGACGCGTCATGACAGGGCAGGGCGTGGCCATGGCACGAGTCGGGACGTCGTAGGATGCGTCAGGACATGGCCATGGCACGTGTCAGGACGCATCAGGATATGGCCATGGCACGTGTCCGGACGCGTCAAGACATGATAGGGCGTGGCCATGGCAAGAGTCGGGACGTCGCAGGACATGGTAGGGCGTGGCCATGGCATGAATTGGGACGCATCAGGATATGGCCATTGCACTTGTCAAGACGCGTATGGACAAAGCAGGGCGTGGCCATGGCACGAGTCAGGACGTCGCAAGACATGGCAGGGCGTGGCCATGGCACGTGTCAGGACGCGTCAAGACATGGCAGGGCGTGGCCATGGCACGAGTCACGATGTCGCAAGACATTGCAGGATATGGCCATGGTACGTGTCTGGACGCCTCAGGACATGGCAAGGCGTGGCCATGCCACGAGTTAAGACGTCGCAGGACATGGCAGGATATGGACATGGTACGTAGCAGGACGCGTCAGGACATGGCAGGGCGTGGCCATGCCACGAGTCAAGACGTCGCAGGACATGGCAGGATATGGCCATGGTACGTGTCAGGACGTGTCAGGACATGGCCGTGGCACGCGTCAGGAAGTGGCAGGTGTGGCCATGGCATGAGTCAGGACGTGGAAGGATATGGCCATGGTACGTGTCTGGACGCATCAGAACATGGCCATGGCACGCATCAGACGTGGCAGGGTGTGCCCATGGCACGAGTCATGACGGTGCAGGACATGGCCATGGCACGCGTCAGGACTAGGCAGGGCGTGGTCATGGCACAAGTTAGGACGTCGCAGGACATGGCAGGACATGGCCATGGCACGTGTCAGGACGCGTCAGGACATGGCAGGGCGTGGCCATGGCACGAGTCTAGACATCACAGGATATGGCAGGGCGTGGCCATGGCACGAGTCGGGACGTCGCAAGATGCGTCAGGACATGGCCATGGCACGTGTCCAGACGCATCAGGGTATGGCCATGGCACGTGTCAGGACGCATAAGGACATGGCCATAGCACGTATGCGTACGCGTCAAGACATGGAAGGGCGTGGCCATGGCACGAGTCAGGACGCCGTTGGACATGGAACGGCGTGGCCATGGCACGTGTTGGGACGCATCAGGACATGGCCATGGCACTTGTCAAGACGCGTCAAGACATAGCAGGGAGTGGCCATTTCTCGAGTCAAGATATCATAGGACATGGCAGGATTTGGCCATGGTGCGTGTCAGGACGCGTCAGGACATGGCAGGGCGTGGCCATCCCACGAGTCAAGACGTCGCAGGACATGGCAGGATATGGCCATGGTACATGTCAGGACACGTTAGGACATGGCCATGGCACGCGTCAGAACGTGGCAGGGTGTGGCCACGGCACGAGTCAGGATGTCGCAAGACGTGGCAGGATATGGCCATGGTACGTGTCAAGAAGTGTCAGGACATGACCATGGCACGCGTCAGAACGTGGCAGGGTGTGGCCATGGCACGAGTAAGGTTGTCGCAAGACGGGGTAGGGCGTGGTCATGGCTTAAGATAGGATGTTGCAGGACATGGCAGGATATGGCCATGGTACGTGTCAGGACGCGTCACGACATGGCAGGGCGTGGCCATAGCACGAGTCAAGATGTCACAGGACATGGCAGGATATGGCCATGGTGCGTGTCATGACGCGTCAGAACATGGCAGGGCGTGGCAATGCCACGAGTCAAGACGTCGCAGGACATGGAAGGATATGGCCATGGTACGTGTCAGGACGGGTCAGGACATGGCCATGGCATGCGTCAGAACGTGGCAGGGTGTGGCCATGGCATGAGTCAAGACGTCGCAAGACATTGCAGGATATGGCCCTGGTACGTGTCTGGACGCGTCAGGACATGGCAGGGCGTGGCAATGCCACGAGTCAAGACGTCGCAGGACATGGCCATGGCACGCCTCAGGACGTAGCAGGGCGTGATCATGGCACAAGTTAGGACGTTGCAAGACATGGCAGGATATGGCAATGGTACGTGTCAGGACGCGTCAGGACGTTGCACGGCGTGGCCGTGGCACGAGTCGGGAAGTCGCAAGACATGGCAGGGCGTGACCATGGCACGAGTCAAGACCTCGCAGGACGTGTCAGGACATGGCCATGGCACGTGTCAGGACGCGTCATGACAGGGCAGGGCGTGGCCATGGCACGAGTCGGGACGTCGTAGGATGCGTCAGGACATGGCCATGGCACGTGTCAGGACGCATCAGGATATGGCCATGGCACGTGTCCGGACGCGTCAAGACATGATAGGGCGTGGCCATGGCAAGAGTCGGGACGTCGCAGGACATGGTAGGGCGTGGCCATGGCATGAATTGGGACGCATCAGGATATGGCCATTGCACTTGTCAAGACGCGTATGGACAAAGCAGGGCGTGGCCATGGCACGAGTCGGGACGTCGCAAGACATGGCAGGGCGTGGCCATGGCACGTGTCAGGACGCGTCAAGACATGGCAGGGCGTGGCCATGGCACGAGTCACGATGTCGCAAGACATTGCAGGATATGGCCATGGTACGTGTCTGGACGCCTCAGGACATGGCAAGGCGTGGCCATGCCACGAGTCAAGACGTCGCAGGACATGGCAGGATATGGACATGGTACGTAGCAGGACGCGTCAGGACATGGCAGGGCGTGGCCATGCCACGAGTCAAGACGTCGCAGGACATGGCAGGATATGGCCATGGTACGTGTCAGGACGTGTCAGGACATGGCCGTGGCACGCGTCAGGAAGTGGCAGGTGTGGCCATGGCATGAGTCAGGACGTGGAAGGATATGGCCATGGTACGTGTCTGGACGCATCAGAACATGGCCATGGCACGCATCAGGACGTGGCAGGGTGTGCCCATGGCACGAGTCATGACGTTGCAGGACATGGCCATGGCACGCGTCAGGACTAGGCAGGGCGTGGTCATGGCACAAGTTAGGACGTCGCAGGACATGGCAGGACATGGCCATGGCACGTGTCAGGACGCGTCAGGACATGGCAGGGCGTGGCCATGGCACGAGTCTAGACATCACAGGATATGGCAGGGCGTGGCCATGGCACGAGTCGGGACGTCGCAAGATGCGTCAGGACATGGCCATGGCACGTGTCCAGACGCATCAGGGTATGGCCATGGCACGTGTCAGGACGCATAAGGACATGGCCATAGCACGTATGCGTACGCGTCAAGACATGGAAGGGCGTGGCCATGGCACGAGTCAGGACGCCGTAGGACATGGAACGGCGTGGCCATGGCACGTGTTGGGACGCATCAGGACATGGCCATGGCACTTGTCAAGACGCGTCAAGACATAGCAGGGAGTGGCCATTTCTCGAGTCAAGATATCATAGGACATGGCAGGATTTGGCCATGGTGCGTGTCAGGACGCGTCAGGACATGGCAGGGTGTGGCCATCCCACGAGTCAAGACGTCGCAGGACATGGCAGGATATGGCCATGGTACATGTCAGGACACGTTAGGACATGGCCATGGCACGCATCAGAACGTGGCAGGGTGTAGCCACGGCACGAGTCAGGATGTCGCAAGACGTGGCAGGATATGGCCATGGTACGTGTCAAGACGTGTCAGGACATGACCATGGCACGCGTCAGAACGTGGCAGGGTGTGGCCATGGCACGAGTCAGGTTGTCGCAAGACGGGGTAGGGCGTGGTCATGGCATAAGATAGGATGTTGCAGGACATGGCAGGATATGGCCATGGTACGTGTCAGGACGCGTCACGACATGGCAGGGCGTGGCCATAGCACGAGTCAAGATGTCACAGGACATGGCAGGATATGGCCATGGTGCGTGTCATGACGCGTCAGAACATGGCAGGGCGTGGCAATGTCACGAGTCAAGACGTCGCAGGACATGGAAGGATATGGCCATGGTACGTGTCAGGACGGGTCAGGACATGGCCATGGCATGCGTCAGAACGTGGCAGGGTGTGGCCATGGCTTGAGTCAAGACGTCGCAAGACATTGCAGGATATGGCCATGGTACGTGTCTGGACGCGTTAGGACATGGCAGGGCGTGGCAATGCCACGAGTCAAGACGTCGCAGGACATGGCCATGGCACACCTCAGGACGTGGCAGGGCGTGATCATGGCACAAGTTAGGACGTTGCAAGACATGGCAGGATATGGCAATGGTACGTGTCAGGACGCGTCAGGACGTTGCACGGCGTGGCCGTGGCACGAGTCGGGAAGTGGCAAGACATGGCAGGGCGTGACCATGGCACGAGTCAAGACCTCGCAGGACGTGTCAGGACATGGCCATGGCACGTGTCAGGACGCGTCATGACAGGGCAGGGCGTGGCCATGGCACGAGTCGGGACGTCGTAGGATGCGTCAGGACATGGTCATGGCACGTGTCAGGACGCATCAGGATATGGCCATGGCACGTGTCCGGACGCGTCAAGACATGATAGGGCGTGGCCATGGCAAGAGTCGGGACGTCGCAGGACATGGTAGGGCGTGGCCATGGCACGAATTGGGACGCATCAGGATATGGCCATTTCACTTGTCAAGACGCGTATGGACAAAGCAGGGCGTGGCCATGGCACGAGTCGGGACGTCGCAAGACATGGCAGGGCGTGGCCATGGCACGTGTCAGGACGCGTCAAGACATGGCAGGGTGTGGCCATGGCACGAGTCACGACGTCGCAAGACATTGCAGGATATGGCCATGGTACGTGTCTGCACGCCTCAGGACATGGAAAGGCGTGGCCATGCCACGAGTCAAGACGTCGCAGGACATGGTAGGATATGGCCATGGTACGTAGCAGGACGCGTCAGGACATGGCAGGGCGTGGCCATGCCACGAGTCAAGACGTCGCAGGACATGGCAGGATATGGCCATGGTACGTGTCAGGACGTGTCAGGACATGGCCGTGGCACGCGTCAGGAAGTGGCAGGTGTGGCCATGGCATGAGTCAGGACGTGGCAGGTGTGGCCATGGCACGAGTCAGGACGTGGCAGGGCGTGATCATAGCACAAGTTAGGACGTTGCAGGACATGGCAGGATATGGCCATGGTACGTGTCAGGACGTGGCACGGCGTGGCCGTGGCACGAGTCGGGCGTCGCAATTCATAGCAGAGCGTAGCCATGCCACGAGTCAAGACCTCGCAGGACGTGACAGGACATGGCCATGGCACGTGTCAGGACGCGTCATGGCAGGGCAGGGCGTGGCCATGGAACGAGTCAAGACGTTGCAAGACATTGCAAGATATGGCCATGGTACGTGTCTGGACGCATCAGAACATGGCCATGGCATGCATCAGGACGTGGCAGGGTGTGCCCATGGCACGAGTCAGGACGTCGCAGGACATGGCCATGGACGCGTCAGGACCTTGCAGGGCGTGGTCATGGCACAAGTTAGGACGTCGCAGGACATGGCAGGACATGGCCATGGCACGTGTCAGGACGCGTCAGGACATGGCAGGGCGTGGCCATGGCACGAGCCTTGACATCACAGGATATGGCAGGGCGTGGCCATGGCACGAGTTGGGACGTCGCAAGATGCGTCAGGACATGTCCATGGCACGTGTCCAGACGCATCAGGGTATTGCCATGGCACGCGTCAGGACGCATAAGGACATGGCCATAGCACGTATGCGTACGCGTCAAGACATGGAAGGGCGTGGCCATGGCACGAGTCGGGACGCCTTAGGACATGGAAGGGCGTGGCCATGGCACGTGTTGGGACGCATCAGGACATGGCCATGGCACTTGTCAAGACGCGTCAAGACATAGCAGGGAGTGGCCATTTCTCGAGTCAAGATATCATAGGACATGGCAAGATTTGGCCATGGTGCGTGTCAGGACGCGTCAGGACATGGCAGGGCGTGGCCATGCCACGAGTCAAGACGTCGCAGGACATGGCAGGATATGGCCATGGTACGTGTCAGGACGCGTCAGGACATGGCCATGGCACGCGTCAGAACGTGGCAGGGTGTGGCCACGGCACGAGTCAGGATGTCGCAAGACGTGGCAGGATATGGCCATGGTATGTGTCAAGACGCGTCAGGACATGACCATGGCACGCATCAGAACGTGGCAGGGTGTGGCCATGGCACGAGTCAGGTTGTCGCAAGACGGGGTAGGGCGTGGTCATGGCACAAGATAGGATGTTGCAGGACATGGCAGGATATGGCCATGGTACGTGTCAGGACGCGTCACGACATGGCAGGGCGTGGCCATAGCACGAGTCAAGATGTCACAGGACATGGCAGGATATGGCCATGGTGCGTGTCATGACGCGTCAGAACATGGCAGGGCGTGGCCATGCCACGAGTCAAGACGTCGCAGGACATGGAAGGATATGGCCATGGTACGTGTCAGGACGGGTCAGGACATGGCCATGGCATGCGTCAGAACGTGGCAGGGTGTGGCCATGGCATGAGTCAAGACGTCGCAAGACATTGCAGGATATGGCCATGATACGTGTCTGGACGCGTCAGGACATGGCAGGGCGTGGCAATGCCACGAGTCAAGACGTCGCAGGACATGGCCATGGCACACCTCAGGACGTGGCAGGGCGTGATCATGGCACAAGTTAGGACGTTGCAAGACATGGCAGGATATGGCAATGGTACGTGTCAGGACGTTGCGCGGCGTGGCCGTGGCACGAGTCGGGAAGTCGCAAAACATGGTAGGGCGTGACCATGGCACGAGTCAAGACCTCGCAGGACGTGTTAGGACATGGCCATGGCACGTGTCAGGACGCGTCATGATAGGACAGGGCGTGGCCATGGCACGAGTCAAGACGTTGCAAGACATTGCAGGATATGGGCATGGTACGTGTCTGGACGCGTCAGGACATGGCCATAGCACGCGTCAGGACGTGGCAGGGTGTGCCCATGGCACGAGTCAGGACGTTGGAGGACATGGCCATGGCACGCGTCAGGACTTGGCAGGGCGTTGTCATGGCACAAGTTAGGACGTCGCAGGACATGGCAGGACATGGCCATGGCACGTGTCAAGCACGTCAGGACATGGCCATGGCACGCGTCGGGATGTGGCAGGGTGTGGCCATGGCACGAGTCAGGATGTCGCAGGACGTGGCAGGGCGTGGTCATGGCACAAGTTAGGACGTTGCAGGACATATCATGACGCGTCAAGTCGTGGCATGGCACTTGTCAAGACGCGTAAGGACATAGCAGGGCGTGGCCATGGCACTTGTCAAGACGCGTAAGGACATAGCAGGGCGTGGCCATGGCACGAGTCAGGACGTTGCAGGACATGGCAGGGCTTGGCCATGGCACGAGTTGGGACGTCGCAGGACATGGCAGGGCTTAGCCATGGCATGAGTCAAGATGCGTCAGGACGTGTCAGGACATGGCCTTGGCACGTGTCAAGGCGCGTCAAAACAAGGCAGGGCGTGGCCATGGCACGAGTCGGGAGGTCGCAGGACACCAGTGGCGTGGCCATGGCACAAGTCGGGATCTCGCAGGACATGTCAGGACATGGCCATCGCACGTGTCTAGACGCGTCAGGACATGGCAGGGCGTGGCCATAGCACGAGTCAAGATGTCGTAGGACATGGCAGGATATGGCCATGGTACGTGCCAGGACATGGCAGGGCGTGGCCATGCCACGAGTCAAGACGTCGCAGGACATGGCAAGATATGGCCATGGTACGCGTCAGGACGCGTCGGACATGGCCATGGCACGCGTCAGGACGTGGCAGGGTGTGGCCATGGCACGAGTTAGGATGTGGCAGGACGCAGCAGTGCATGGTTATGGCACAAGTTAGGATGTTGCAGGACATTGAAGGATATGGCCATTGTACGTGTCAGGACGCGTCAGGACATGGAAGGGCGTGGCCATGGCAGGAGTTGGGACGTCGCAGGACATGGCAGGATATGGCCATGGCACGTTTCAGTACGCGACAGGACATGGCAGGGCGTGGCCATTGCACGAGTCAAGACGTCGTAGGACATGGCCGGATATGGCCATGGTACGTGTCTGGACGCGTCAGGTTAGGGCCATGGCACGCGTTAGGACGTGGCAGAGTTTGGCCATGGCACGAGTCAGGACGTCGCAGGACATGCACACGGCACGTGTCAGGACGTGGCTAGACATGGCAGGGCGTGGCCATGGCACTTGTCAAGACGCGTCAGGACATGGCAGGGCGTAGCCATGGCACGAGTCGGCACGTCGCAGGACGTTTCAGGACATGGCCATGGCACGTGTCAGGACGCATCAGGACAAGGCAGGGCGTGGCCATGGCACGAGTCGGGACGTTGCACGACGTGTCAGAACATGGCCATGGCACGTGTCAGGACGCGTCAGGACATAGCAGGGCGAGACCATAGCACGATTCAGGACGTCGCAGGTCATGGCAGGATATGGCCATGGCACGCGTCAAGACGTGGCAGGGCATGGCTATGGCACGAGTCAGGACGTCGTAGGACATGGCCATGGCACGCGTCAGGACGTGGCAGGGCTTGGTCATGGCACGAGTGAGGACATTGCAGTACATCGCAGGATATGGCCATGGTATGTGTCAGGACGCGTCAGGACGTGGCCATTATACGTGTCAAGATGCGTTAGGACATGGCCATGGCACGTGTCAGGACATGGCCATGGCACGTGTCAGGACATGGCCATGGCACGTGTCAGGACATGGCCATGGCACGTGTCAGGACATGGCCATGGCATGAGTCAGGATGTCGCAGGGCGTGGAAATGGCACGAGTCGGGACGTCGCAGGACGTGTCAGGTCATGGCCATGGCACGTGTCAGGACGGGTCAGGACATGGCAGGGCGTGGCCATGGCACGAGTCGGGACCTTGCAGGACGTGTCAGGACATGGCCATGGCACGTGTCAGGACGCGTCAGGACATGGCAGGGCGAAGCCATAGCACGAGTCAAGATGTCGCATGAAATGGCAGGATTTGGCCATGGTACGTGTCAGTACGCGTCAGGACATGGTAGGGCGTGGCCTGCCACGAGTCAAGACGTCGCAGGACATGGCAGGATAGGTCCATGGTACGTGTCAGGACGCGTCAGGCCATGGCCATGGCACGGCCAGGACGTGGCAGGGTGTGGCCATGGCAAGAGTCAGGACGTCGCAGGACATGGCCATGGCACGCGTCAGGACGTGGCAGGGCTTGTCATGGCACAAGTTAGGATGGTGCAGGACATGGCAGGATATGGCCATGGTACGTGTCAGGACGCGTCAGGACGTGGCAGGTCGTGGCCATGGAACAATCGGGACGTCGCAAGACATGGCAGGGCGTGGCCATGGCACGAGTCGGGACCTCGCAGGACGTGTCAGGACATGGCCATGGCACGTGTCAGGACGCGTCATGACATGATAGGGCGTGGCCATGGCACGAGTCAAGACGTCGCAAGACATTGCAGGATATGGCCATGGTACGTGTCTGAACGCGTCAGGACATGGCCATGGCACGAGTGAGGACGTCGCAGGACATGGCCATGGCTACCGTCAGGACGTGGCAGGGCGTGGTCATGGCACAAGTTAGGACATCGCAGGACAAGGCAGGACATGGCCATGTCACGTGTCAGGACGCGTCAGGACATGGCAGGGCGTGGCCACGGCACGAGTCGGGACATCGCAGGACATGGCAGTGCGTGGCCATGGCACGAGTCGGGACGTTGCAGGATGCGTCAGAACATTGCGATGGCACATGTCAGGACGCATCAGGATATGACCATGGCACGTGTCAGGACGCATAAGGACATGGCCATAGCACGTGTCCGGACGCGTCAGGACATGGAAGGGCGTGGCCATGGCACGAGTCGGGACATCGAAGGACATGGCAGGGCGTGGCCATGGAACGTGTAGGGACGCATCAAGACATGGCCATGGCACTTGTCTAGACGCGTCATGACATAGCAAGGCGTGGCAATGGCACGAGTCGGGACGTCGCAGGACATGGCATGGCGTGGCCATGGCACGAGTCGGGACGTCGTAGGACGTGTCACGACATTGCCATGGCACGTGTCAGGACGCGTCAAGACATGGCAGGGAGTGGCCATGGCACGAGTCAGGACGTTGCAGGTCATGGCAGGATATGGCCATGGTACGTGTTAGGACGCGTCAGGACATGGCCATGGCACGCGTCAGGACGTGGCGGGGCATGGCTATGGCATGAGTCAGGACGTCGCACGACATGGCCATGGCACGCGTCAGGAGGTGGCAGGGCGTGGTCATGGCACGAGTGAGGACGTCGCCGGACATCGTAGGATATGGCCATGGTACGTGTCACGACGCGTCAGGACGTGGCCATGATACGTGTCAAGAAGCGTCAGGACATGGCCATGGCACGTGTCAGGACGCATTAGAACATGGTAGGGCGTGGCCATGGCACGAGTCAAGACGTCGCAGGGCGTGGCCATGGCACGAGTCAGGACGTCGCAGGGCATGGCAATGGCACGAGTCGGGATGTCGCAGGACGTGTCAGGTCATGGCCATGGCACGTGTCAGGACGCGTCATGACATGGTAGGGCGTGGCCATGGCACGAGTTGGGACGTCGCAGGAAATGGCAGCGCGTGGCCATGGCACGAGTCAGGACGTCGCAGACATGGCAGGGCATGGCCATGGCACGTGTCAGGACGCATCAGGACATGGCACTTGTCAAGACGCGTCAGGACATGGCAAGGCGTAGCCATGGCACGACTTGGGACGTCGCAGGACGTTTCACCACATGGCCATGGCACGTGTCAGGCTGCATCAGGACATGGCAGGGCATGGCCATGGCACGAGTCAGGACATGGCCTTGGCACGTGTCAGGACGCGTCAAGACAAGGCAGGGCGTGGCCATGGCACGAGTCGGGAGGTCGCAGGACACCTGTGGAGTGGCCATGGCACAAGTCGGGATCTCGCAGGACATGTCAGGACATGGCCATGGCACGTGTCTGGACGCGTCAGGACATGGCAGGGCGTGGCCATAGCACGAGTCAAGATGTCGTAGGACATGGCAGGATATGGCCATGGTACGTGCCAGGACATGGCAGGGCGTGGCCATGCCACGAGTCAAGACGTCGCAGGACATGGCAAGATATGGCCATGGTACGTGTCAGGACGCGTCGGACATGGCCATGGCACGCGTCAGGACGTGGCAGGGTGTGGCCATGGCACGAGTTAGGATGTGGCAGGACGCGGCAGGGCATGGTTATGGCACAAGTTAGGATGTTGCAGGACATGGAAGGATATGGCCATGGTACGTGTCAGGACGCGTCAGGACATGGAAGGGCGTGGCCATGGCAGGAGTCGGGACGTCGCAGGACATGGCAGGATATGGCCATGGCACGTTTCAGTACGCGACAGGACATGGTAGGGCGTGGCCATTGCACGAGTCAAGACGTTGTAGGACATGGCCGGATATGGCCATGGTACGTGTCTGGACGCGTCAGGTTAGGGCCATGGCACGCGTTAGGACGTGGCAGAGTTTGGCCATGGCACGAGTCAAGACGTCGCAGGACATGCACACGGCACGTGTCAGGACGTGGCAAGACATGGCAGGGCGTGGCCATGGCACTTGTCAAGACGCGTCAGGACATGGCAGGGCGTAGCCATGGCACGAGTCGGGACGTCGCATGACGTTTCAGGACATGGCCATGGCACGTGTCAGGACGCATCAGGACAAGGCAGGGCGTGGCCATGGCACGAGTCGGGACGTTGCACGACGTGTCAGGACATGGCCATGGCACGTGTCAGGACGCGTCTGGACATAGCAGGGCGAGACCATGGCACGATTCAGGACGTCGCAGGTCATGGCAGGATATGGCCATGGCACGCGTCAAGACGTGGCAGGGCATGGCTATGGCACGAGTCAGGACGTCGCAGGACATGGCCATGGCACGCGTCAGGACGTGGCAGGGCTTGGTCATGGCACGAGTGAGGACATTGCAGTACATCGTAGGATATGGCCATGGCACGTGTCCGGACGCGTCAGGACATGGAAGGGCGTGGCCATGGCACGAGTGGGGACGTCGAAGGACATGGCAGGGCGTGGCCATGGAACGTGTAGGGACGCATCAAGACATGGCCATGGCACTTGTCTAGACGCGTCATGACATAGCAAGGCGTGGCAATGGCACGAGTCGGGACGTCGCAGGACATGGCATGGCGTGGCCATGGCACGAGTCGGGACGTCGTAGGACGTGTCACGACATTGCCATGGCACGTGTCAGGACGCGTCAAGACATGGCAGGGAGTGGCCATGGCACGAGTCAGGACGTTGCAGGTCATGGCAGGATATGGCCATGGTACGTGTTAGGACGCGTCAGGACATGGCCATGGCACGCGTCAGGACGTGGCGGGGCATGGCTATGGCATGAGTCAGGACATCGCACGACATGGCCATGGCACGCGTCAGGACGTGGCAGGGCGTGGTCATGGCACGAGTGAGGACGTCGCCGGACATCATAGGATATGGCCATGGTACGTGTCACGACGCGTCAGGACGTGGCCATGTTACGTGTCAAGAAGCGTCAGGACATGGCCATGGCACGTGTCAGGACGCATTAGAACATGGTAGGGCGTGGCCATGGCACGAGTCAAGACGTCGGAGTGCGTGGCCATGGCACGAGTCAGGACGTCGCAGGGCATGGCAATGGCACGAGTCGGGATGTCGCAGGACGTGTCAGGTCATGGCCATGGCACGTGTCAGGACGCGTCATGACATGGTGGGGCGTGGCCATGGCACGAGTTGGGACGTCGCAGGACATGGCAGCGCGTGGCCATGGCACGAGTCAGGACGTCGCAGACATGGCAGGGCATGGCCATGGCACGTGTCAGGACGCATCAGGACATGGCACTGGTCAAGACGCGTCAGGACATGGCAGGGCGTAGCCATGGCACGAGTCGGGACGTCGCAGGACGTTTCACCACATGGCCATGGCACGTGTCAGGCTGCATCAGGACATGGCAGGGCGTGGCCATGGCACGAGTCGGGACGTCATCGGACATGGCAGGGCGTGGCCATGGCACGAGTAGGGACGTTGCACGACGTGTCAGGACATGGCCATGGCACGTGTCAGGACGCGTCAGGACATAGCAGGGCGTGACCATGGCACGAGTCAGGACGTCGCAGGTCATGGCAGGATATGGCCATGGTACGTGTCAGGACGTATTAGGACATGGCCATGGCACCCGTCAGGACGTGGCAGGGCATGGCTATGGCACGAGTCAGGACGTCGCAGGACATGGCCATGGCACGCGTCATGACGTGGCAGGGCGTGGTCATGGCACGAGTGAGGACGTCGCAGGACATTGCAGGATATGGCCATGGTATGTTTCAGGACGCGTCAGGACGTGGCCATGATACGTGTCAAGATCCGTCAGGACATGGCCATGGCACGTGTCAGGACGCATTAGAACATAGCAGGGCGTTGCCATGGCACGAGTCAGGACGTCGCAGGGCGTGGCAATGGCACGAGTCGGGACGTCGCAGGACGTGTCAGGTCATGGCCATGGCACATGTCAGGACGGGTAAGGACATGGCAGGGCGTAGCCATGGCACGAGTAGGGACGTCGCAGGAAATGGCAGGGCGTGGCCATGGCACGAGTCGGGACCTCGCAGGACGTGTCAGGACATGGCGATGGCACGTGTCAGGATGCGTCTGGACATGGCAGGGCGAAGCCATAGCACTAGTCAAGATGTCGCATGAAATGGCAGGATATGGCCATGGTACGTGTCAGGACGCGTCAGGACATGGCCATAGCACGTGCCAGGACGAGGCAGGGTGTGGCCATGGCAAGAGTTAGGACGTCGCAGGACATGGCCATGGCACGCTTGAGGACGTGGCAGGGCGTGTCATGGCACAAGTTAGGACGTCGCAGGACAAGGCAAGACATGGCCGTGGCACGTGTCAAGACACGTCATGACATGGTAGGGCGTGGCCATGGCACGAGTCAAGACGTCGCAAGACATTACATGATATGGCCATGGTGCGTGTCTGGACGCGTCAGGACATGGCCATGGCACGCGTCAGGACGTGCCAGGGTGTGGCCATGGCACGAGTGAGGACGTCGCAGGACATGGCCATGGCACCCGTCAGGACGTGGCAGGGCGTGGTCTTGGCACAAGTTAGGACGTCGCAGGACAAGGCAGGACATGGCCATGGCACGTGTCTGGACGCGTCAGGACATGGCAGGGCGTGGCCATGGCACGAGTCGGGACATCGCAGGACATGGCAGGGCGTGGCCATGGCACGAGTCGGGACGTTGGAGATGCGCCAGGACATGGCCATGGCACGTGTCAGGACGTATCAGGATATGGCCATGGCACGTGTCAGGACGCATAAGGAGATGGCCATAGCACTTGTCCGGATGCATTAGGACATGGAAGAGCGTGGCCATGGCACGAGTCGGGACGTCAAAGGACATGGCAGGGCGTGGCCATGGCACGTGTAGGGACGCATCAAGACATGGCCATGGCACTTGTCAAGACGCGTCAAGACACAGCAAGGCGTGGCAATGGCACGAGTCGGGACGTCGCAGGACATGGCAGGGCGTGGGCATTGCACGAGTCGGGACGTCGCAGGACATGCCAGAACATGGCCATGGCACTTGTCAGGACGCGTCAAGACATGGTAGGGCGTGGCCATGGCACGAGTCAGGTTGTCGCAGGTCATGGCAGGATATGGCCATGGTACGTGTCAGGACGCGCCAGGACATGGCCATGGCACGCGTCAGGACGTGGCAGGACATGGCTATGGCACGAGTCAGGACGTCGCAAGACATGGACATGGCACGCGTCAGGACGTGGAAGGGCGTGGTCATGGCACGAGTGAGGACGTCGCAGGACATCGCAGGATATGGCCCTGGTACGTGTCACGACGCGTCAGGACGTGGCCATGATACGTGTGAAGATGCGTCAGGACATGGCCATGGCACGTGTCAGGACGCATTAGAACATGGCAGGGCGTGGCCATGGCACGAGTCAGGACGCCGCAGGGCGTGGCAATGGCACGAGTCGGGACGTCGCAGGACGTGTCAGGTCATGGCCATGGCACGTGTCAGGACTAGTCAGGACATGGTAGGGCGTGGCCATGGCACGAGTCGGGACGTCGTAGGACATGGCAGGGCGTGGCCATGGCACGAGTCGGGACCTTGCAGGACGTGTCAGGACATGGCAAGGCGTGGCCATGGCATGAGTCGGGACCTTGCAGGACGTGTCAGGACATGGCCATGGCACGTGTCAGGACGCGTCAGGACATGGCAAGGCGTGGCCATGGCACGAGTCATGACGTCGCAGGACATGGCAGGATATGGCCATGGTACGTGTCAGGACGTGTCAGGACATGGCCATGGCACGCGTCAGAACTTGGCAGGGCGTGGTCATGGCACAAGTTAGGACGTCGCACGACATGGCAGGACATGGCCATGGCACGTGTCAGGACGCGTCAGTACATGGCAGGGCGTGGCCATGGCACGAGTTAGGACGTCGCAGGACATGGCAGGGCGTGGCCATGGCATGAGTCGGGACGTCGCAGGATGCGTCAAGACATGGCCATGGCACGTGTCAGGACGCATCAGGATATGGCCATGGCACGTGTCAGGACTCATAAGGACATGGCCATAGCACGTGTCCGGACGCGTCAGGACATGGAAGTGCGTGGCCATGGCACGAGTCGGGACGTCGCAGGACATGGCAGGGCGTGACCATGGCACGTGTAGGGACGCATCAAGACATGGCCATGGCACTTGTCAAGAAACGTTAAGACATAGCAAGGCGTGGCAATGGCACGAGTCGGGACGTTGTAGGACATGGCAGGGTGTGGCCATGGCACGAGTCGGGACGTCGCAGGACGTGTCAGGACATGGCCATGGCACGTGTCAGGACGCGTCAAGACATGGCAGGACGTGGCCATGGCACGAGTCGGGAAGTCGCAGGATATGGCCATGGTACGTGTCAGGACGTGTCACGACATGGCCATGGCACGCGTCAGGACTTGGCAGGGCGTGGTCATGGCACAAGTTAGGACGTCGCAGGACATGGCAGGACATGGCCATGGCACGTGTCAGGACGCGTCAGTACATGGCATGGCGTGGCCATGGCACGAGTTAGGACGTCGCAGGACATGGCAGGGCGTGGCCATGGCACGAGTCGGGACGTCGCAGGATGCGTCAGGACATGGCCATGGCACGTGTCAGGACGCATCAGGATATGGCCATGGCACGTGTCAAGACGCATAAGGACATGGCCATAGCACGTGTCCGGACGCGTCAGGACATGGAAGGGCGTGGCCACGGCACGAGTGGGGACGTAGCAGGATATGGCAGGGCGTGGCCATGGCACGTGTAGGGACGCATCAAGACATGGCCATGACACTTGTCAAGACGCATCATGACATAGAAAGGCGTGGCAATGGAACGAGTCGGGACGTCGCAGGAAATGGCAGGGCGTGGCCATGGCACGAGTCGGGACGTCGCAGGACGCGTCAGGACATGGCCATTGCACGGGTCAGGACGCATCAGGATATGGCCATGGCACGTGTCAAGACGCATAAGGACATGGCCCTAGCACGTGTCCGGACGCGTTAGGACATGGAAGGGCGTGGCCATGGCAGAGTCGGGACGTAGCAGGATATGGCAGGGCGTGGCCATGGCACGTGTAGGGACGCATCAAGACATGGCCATGGCACTTGTCAAGACGCATCATGACATAGCAAGGCGTGGCAATGGCACGAGTCGGGACGTCGCAGGACATGGCAGGGCGTGGCCATGGCACTAGTCGGGACGCTGCAGGACGTGTCTGGTCATGGCCATGGCCCAGGTCAGGACGCGTCAAGACATGGCAGGGCGTGGCCATGGCACGGTAAGGACGTCGCAGGTCATGGCACGATATGGCCATCGTACGTGTCAGGACGCGTCAGGACATGGCCATGGCACACGTCAGGATGTGGTAGGGCATGGCTATTGCACGAGTCAGGACGTCGCAGGTGCCATGGCCATGTTCTGATGCGTCCAGACACGTACCATGGCCATATCCTGCGATGTCGTGCGACGTCTTGACTCGTTCCATGGCCACGCCCTGCCTTGCCATGACGCGTCCTGACACGTGCCATGGCCATGTCCTGTCACGTCCTGCGAGGCCTTGACTCGTGCCATGGCCACGCCCTGCCATGAATTGCGACGTCCCGACTCGTGCCACGGCCACGCCGTGCCACGTCCTGACGCGTCCTGACACGTACCATGGCCACATCCTGCCATGTCCTGCAACGTCCTAACTTGTGCCATGATCACGCCCTGCCACGTCCTGACTCGTGCCATGGCCACACCTGCCACGTCCTGACTCGTGCCATGGCCACACCTGCCACGTCCTGACGCGTGCCATGGCCATGTCCCTGACGCGGCAGGGTGTGCCCATGACACGACTCAGGACGTCGCAGGACATGGCCATGGCACGCGTCAGGACTTGGCAGGGCGTGGTCATGGCACAAGTTAGGACGTCGCAGGACATGGCAGGACATGGCCAAGGCACGTGTCAGGACGCGTCAGGACATGGCAGGGCGTTGCCATGGCACGAGTCTTGACATCGAAGGATATGGCAGGGCGTGGCCATGGCGTGAGTCGGGACGTCGCAAGATGCGTCAGGACATGGCCATGGCACGTGTCAAGACGCATCAGGCTATGGCCATGGCACGTGTCAGGACGCATAAGGACATGGCCATAGAACATATGCGTACGCGTCAAGACATGGAAGGGCGTGGCCATGGCACGAGTCGGGACGTCGTAGGACATGGAAGGGCGTGGCCAAGGCACGTGTGGGGACGCATCAAGACATGGCCATGGCACTTGTCAAGACGCATCAAGACATAGCAAGGAGTGGCCATTGCTCAAGTCAAGATATCACAGGACATGGCAGGATATGGCCATGGTGCGAGTCAGGACGCGTCAGGACATGGCAAGGCGTGGCCATGCCACGAGTCAAGACGTCGCAGGACATGGCAGGATATGGCCATGGTACGTGTCAGGACGCGTAGGGACATGGCCATGGCACGCGTCAGAACGTGGCAGGGTGTGGCCATGGCACTAGTCAGGATGTCGCAAGACGTGGGAGGATATGGCCATGGGTACGTGTCAAGACGCGTCAGGACATGACCATGGGACGCATCAGAACATGGCAGGGTGTGGCGATGGCACGAGTCAGGTTGTCGCAAGACGTGGCAGGGCGTGGTCATGGCACAAGATAGGACGTTACAGGACATGTCAGGATATGGCCATGGTACGTGTCAGGACGCGTCAGGACATGGCAAGGCGTGGCCATAGCACGAGTCAAGATGTCACAGGACATGGCAGGATATGGCCATGGTGCGTGTCAGAACGTGTCAGAACATGGCAGGGCGTGGCTATGCCACGAGTCAAGACGTCGCAGGACATGGAAAGATATGGCCATGGTACGTGTCAGGACGGGTCAGGACATGGCCATGGCATGCGTCAGAACGTGGTAGGGTGAGGCCATGGCACGAGTCAAGACGTAGCAAGACATTGCAGTATATGGCCATGGTACGTGTCTGGACGCATCAGCACATGGAAGGGCGTGGCAATGCCACGAGTCAAGACGTCGCAGGACATGGCAGGATATAGCCATGGTACGTGTCAGGACGCGTCTGGACATGGCAGGGTGTGGCCATGCCACGAGTCTAGACGTTGCAAGACATGGGAGGATATGGCCATGGTAAGTGTCAAGACGCGTCAGGACATTGACATGGCACGCGTCAGGACGTTACAGGTGTGGCCATGGCACGAGTCAGGACGTCGCAGGACATGGCCATGGCACGCCTCAGGATGTTGCAAGGCGTGATCATGGTACAAGTTTGGACGTTGCAGGACATGTCAGGACGTTGCACGGCGTGGCCGTGGCACGAGTCGGTACGTCGCAAGACATGGCAGGGCGTGGCCATGGCACAAGTCAAGACCTCGCAGGACGTGTCAGGATATGGCCATGGCACGTGTCAGGACGCGTCATGAAAGGGCAGGGCGTGGCCATGGCACGAGTCAAGATGTTGCAAGACATTGCAGGATATGGCCATGGTACATGTCTGGACGCGTCAGGACATGGCCATAGCATGCGTCAGGACGTGGCAGGGTGTGCCCATGGCACGAGTCAGGACGTCGCAGGACATGGCCATGGCACGCGTCAGGACTTGGCAGGGCATGGTCATGGCACAAGTTAGGATGTCGCAGGACATGGCAGGACATGGCCATGGTACGTGTCAGGACGCGTCAGGACATGGCCATGGCACGCGTCAGGACGTGGCAGGGTGTGGCCATGGCACGAGTCAGGATGACGCAGGACGTGGCAGGGCATTGGTCATGGCACAAGTTAGGACGTTGCAGGACATGGCAGGATATGGCCATGGTACGTGTCATGACGCGTCAGGATGTGGCATGGCACTTGAAAAGACGCGTATGGACATAGCAGGGTGTGGCCATGGCACGAGTCGGGACGTTGCAGGACATGGCAGGGCTTGGCCATGGCACGAGTCGGGACGTCGCAGGACATGGCAGGGCTTGGCCATGGAACGAGTCGGGACGCGTCAGGACGTGTCAGGACATGTCCATGGCACGTGTCAGGACGCGTCAAGACATGGCAGGGCGTGGCCATGGCACGAGTCAGGAGGTCGCAGGACATCTCAGGGCGTGGCCATAGCACGAGTCAAGATGTCCTAAGACATGGCAGGATATGGCCATGGTACGTGTCAGGACGCGTCAGGACATGGCAGGGCATAGCCATGCCACGAGTCAAGACGTTGAAGGACATGGCAGGAAATGGCCATGGTACGTGTCAGGACGCGTCGGACATGGCCATGGCACGCGTCAGGACGTGGCAGGGTGTGGCCATGGCACGAGTTAGGATGTGGCAGGACGCGGCAGGGCGTGGTCGTGGCAAAAGTTAGGACGTTGCAGGACATGGAAGGATATGGCCATGGTACGTGTCAGGACGCGTCAGGACATGGAAGGGCGTGGCCATGGCACGAGTCGGGACGTCGCAGGACATGGCAGGATATGGCCGTGGCACGTTTCAGGACGTGACAGGACATGGCAGGGCGTGGCCATGGCACGAGTCAAGACGTCGCAGGATATGGCCATGGTACGTGTCTGGACGCGTCAGATCAAGGCCATGACACGCGTTAGGACGTGGCAGGGTTTGGCTATGGCTCGAGTGAGGACGTCGCATGACATGCACACGGCACGTGTCAGGATGCGGCAAGACATGGCAGGGCGTGGCCATGGCACTTGTCAAGACGCGTCTGGACATGGCAGGGCGTGGCCATGACACGAGTAAGGACGTCGCAGGTCATGGCAGGATATGGCCATCGTACGTGTCAGGACGCATCAGGACATGGCCATGGCACGCGTCAGGACGTGGCAGGGCATGCGTCTATGGCACGAGTCAGGACGTCGCAGGACATGGCCATGGCACGCGTCAGGACGTGGTAGGGCGTGGTCATGGCACGAGTGAGGACGTCGCAGGACATTGCAGGATATGGCCATGGTACGCGTCAGGACGCGTCAGGATGTGGGCATGATACGTGTCAAGATGCGTCAGGACATTGCCATGGCATGTGTCAGGACGCATTAGAACATGGAAGGGCGTCGCCATGGCACGAGTCAAGATGTCGCAGGGCGTGGCCATGGCACGAGTCAGGACGTCGCAGGGCGTGGCAATGGCACGAGTCGGGACGTCGCAGGACGTGTCAGGTCATGGCCATGGCACGTGTAAGGACTCGTCAGGACATGGTAGGGCGTGGCCATGGCACGAGTCGGGACGTCACAGGACATGGCAGGGCGTGGCCATGGCACGAGTAAGGACCTTGCAGGACGTGTCAGGACATGGCCATGGCACGAGTAAGGACCTTGCAGGACGTGTTAGGACATGGCCATGGCACGAGTCATGACATCGCAGGACATGGCAGGATATGGCCATGGTACGTGTCAGGACATGGCCATGGTACGCGTCAAGACTTGGCAGGGCGTGGTCATGGCACAAGTTAGGACGTCGCAGGACATGGCAGGGCATGACCATGGAACGAGTCGCGACGTCGCAGGACATGGCAGGGCGTGGCCACGACACGAGTCGGGATGTCGCAGGATGCGTCAGGACATGGCCATGGCACGTGTCAGGACGCATTAGTATATGGCCAAGGCAGGTGTTAGGACGCATAAGGACGCATAGCACCTGTTCAGACGCGTTAAAACATGGAAATGCATGGTCATGGCACGAGTCGGTACATCGCAGACATGGTAGGGCGTGGCCATGGCACGTGTCAGGACGCATCAAGACATGGCACTTGTCAAGACGCGTGAGGACATGGCAGGGCGTAGCCATGGCACGAGTCAGGATGTTGCAGGACGTTTCACGACATAGCGATGGCACGTGTCAGGACGCATCAGGACATGGCAGGGCGAGGCCATGGCACGAGTCGGGACGTCACTGGACATGGCAGGGCGTGGCCATGGCACGAGTCGGGACGTTGCACGACGTGTCAGGACATGGCCATGGCACGTGTGAGGACGCGTCAGGACATAGCAGGGTGTGAACATGGCACGAGTCAGGACGTCGCAGGTCATGGCTGGATATGTCCATGGTACATGTCAGGACGCATCAGGACATGGCCATGGCACGCGTCAGGACGTGGCAGGGCATGGCACGAGTCAGGACGTCGCAAGACATGGCCAAGGCACGCGTCAGGACGTGGCAGGGCATGGTCATGGAATGAGTGAGGAAGTCGCAGGACATCGCAGGATATGGCCATGGTACGTCTCAGGACGCGTCAGGACGTGGCCATGATACGTGTCATGATGCGTCAGGACATGGCCATGGCACGTGTCAGGACATGGCCATGGCACGTGTCAGGACGCATTAGAACATGGCAGGGCGTGGCCATGGCACGAGTCAGGACGTCGCAGGGCGTGGCAATGGCACGAGTCGGGATGTCGCAGGACGTGTCAGGTCATGGCCATGGAACGTGTCAGGACGGGTCAGGACATGGAACGGCGTGGCCATGGCACGAGTCGGGACGTCGCAGGACATGGCAGGGCGAGGCCATGGCACGAGTCGGGACCTCGCAGGACGTGTCAGGATATGGCCATGGCACGTGTCAGGATGGGTCGGGTCATGGAAGGGCGAGGCCATAGCACGAGTCAAGATGTCGCATGAAATGGCAGGATATGGCCATGGTACGTGTCAGGACGCTTCAGGAAATGGTAGGGCGTGGCCATGGCACGTGTTAGGACGCATCAGGACATGGCCATGGCACGCGCCAAGACGTGGCAGGGAGTGGCCATGGCACGAGTCAGGACGTCGCAGAACATGGCCATGTCACGCGTCAGGACGTGGCAGGGGGTGTCATGGCACAAATTAGGACGGTGCAGGACATGGCAGGATATGGCAATGGTACGTGTCAGGACGTGGCAAGGCGGGCCATGGAAAGAGTCGGGACGTCGCAAGACATGGCAGGGCGTGGCCATGGCACGAGTTGGGACCTCGCAGGTTGTGTCACGACATGGCCATGGCACGTGTCAGGACGCGTCATGACATGGTAGGACGTGGCCATGGCACGAGTCAAGACGTCGCAAGACATTGCAGGATATGGCCGTCGTACGTGTCTGGACGCGTCAGGACATGGCCATGGCACGCGTCAGGACGTGCCAGGGTGTGGCCATGGCATGAGTGAGGACGTCGCAGGACATGGCCATGGCACCCGTCAGGACGTGGCAGGGCGTGGTCATGGCAGAAGTTAGGACGTGGTAGGACAAGGCAGGACATGGCCACGACACGTGTCAGGACGCGTTTGGACATGGCAGGGCGTGGCCATGGCACGAGTCGGGACATCGCAGGACATGGCAAGGCGTGGCCATAGCACGAGTCGGGACGTTGCAGGATGCGTCAGGACATGGCCATGGCACGTGTCATGACGCATCAGGATATGGCCATGGCACGTGTCAGGACGCATAAAAACATGGCCATAGCACGTGTCCGGACGCGTCAGGACATGGAAGGTCGTGGCCATGGCACGAGCCGGGACATCGCAGGACATGGCAGGGCGTGGCCATGGCACGTGTAGGGACGCATCAAGACATGGCCATGGCACTTGTCAAGACGCGTCAAGACATAGCAAGGCGTGGCAATGGCACGAGTCCGGACGTCGCAGGACGTGTCAGGACATGGCCATGGCACTTGTCAGGACGCGTCAGGACATGGCAAGGCGTGTCCATGGCACGAGTCATGACGTCGCAGGACATGGCAGGATATGGCCATGGTACGTGTCAGTACCTGTCAGGACATGGCCATGGCACGCGTCAGGACATGGCCATGGCACGTGTCAGGACATGGCCATGGCACGTGTCAGGACGCATCAGGACATGGCCATAGCACGTGTCCGTACGCGTCAAGACATGGAAGGGCGCGGCAATGGCACGAGTCGGGATGTCGCAGGACATGGCAGGGCGTGGCCATGGCACGAGTCGGGACGTCACAGGACGTGTCATGACATGGCCATTGCACGTGTTAGGACGCGTCAAGACATGGCAGGGCGTGGCCATGGCACGAGTCGGGACGTCGCAGCACATGGCAGGGCGTTGCCATGGCACGAGTCGAGACCTCGCAGGACGTGTCAGGACATGGCCATGGCACGTGTCAGGACGCGTCAGGACATGGCAGGGCGTGGCCATAGCACGAGTCAAGATGTCACAGGACATGGCAGGATATGGCCATGGTGCGTGTCAGGGCATGGCAGGGCATGGCCATGCCACGAGTCAAGACGTCGCAGGAGATGACAGGTTATGGCCATGGTATGTGTCAGGGCGCGCCAGGACATGGTCATGGCACGCGTCAGAACGTGGCAGGTTGTGGCCATGGAACGAGTCAGGATGTCGCAAGACGTGGCAGGATATGGCCATGGTACGTGTCAGGATGCGTAAGGCCATGACCATGGCACGGGTCAGAACGTGGCAGGGTGTGGCCATGGCACGAGTCAGGATATCGCAAGACGTGGCAGGGCATGGTCATGGCACAAGATAGGACGTTGCAGGACATGGCAGGATATGACCATGGTACGTATAAGGACACGTCAGGACGTGGAAGTGCGTGGCCATGGCACGAGTCAGGACGTCGCAGGACATGGCAGGGCGTGGCCATGGCACGAGTCGGGACCTTGCAGGATGTGTCAGGACATGGCCGTGGCACGTGTCAGGACGCGTCAGGACATGGTAAGGCGTGGCCATGGCACGACTCATGACGTCGCAGGACATGGCAGGATATGGCCATGGTACGTGTCAGGACGTGTCAGGACATGGCCATGGCACGCGTCAGGACGTGGCAGGGAGTGGCTATGGCACGAGTCAGGATGTCGGAGGACGTGGCAGGGCGTGGTCATGGCACAAGTTAGGACGTTGCATGACATGGCAGGATATGGCCATGGTACGTGTCAGGACGCATCAGGACGTGGAAGGGCGTGGCCATGGCACGAGTCAGGAAGTCGCAGGACATGGCAAGGCGTGGCCATGGCACGAGTCAGGACCTCGCAGGACGTGTCAGGATATGTCCATGGCACGTGTTCTAGAAATGGTAGGGCGTGGCCATGGAACGAGTCAAGACGTCGCAGGACATGGCAGGATATGGCCATGGTACGTGTTCGGACGCGTCAGGACATGACCATGGCACGCGTCAGGACGTGGCAGGGTGTGGCCATGGCACGAGTTAGGACGTCGTAGGACATGGCAATGACACGCGTCATGACGTGGTCGGGTGTGGTCATGGCACAAGTTAGGACGTCGCATGACATGGCCATGGCACGTGTCAAGACGCGTCAGGAGATGGCTCGGCGTGGCCATGGCACGAGTCGGGACGTCGCAGCACATGGCAGGGCGTTGCCATGGCACGAGTCGGGACGTCGCAGGATGCGTCAGGACATGGCCATGGCTAGTGTCAGGACGCATAAAGATATGGCCATGGCACGTGTCCGGGCGCGTCAAGACATGAAAGGGCGTGGCCATGGCAAGAGTCGGGACGTCGCAGGGCATGGCAAGGCGTGGCCATGGCACGAGTAGGGACGCATCAGGATATGGCCATTGCACTTGTCAAGACGCGTATGGACAATGCAGGGTATGGTCATGGCACGAGTCGGGACGTCGCAAGACATGGCAGGGCATGGCCATGGCACGTGTCAGGATGCGTCAAGACATGGCAGGGCGTGGCCACGGCACGAGTCAAGACGTCGCAAGACATTGCAGGATATGGCCATGGTACGTGTCTGGACGCGTCAGGACATGGCATGGCGTGGCCATGCCACGAGTCAAGACGTCGCAGGACATGGCAGGATATGGCCATGGTACGTACTAGGACGCGTCAGGACATGGCAGGGCGTGGCCATGCCACGAGTCAAGACGTCGCAGGACATGGCAGGATATGGCCATGGTACGTGTCAGGACGCGTCAGGACATGGCCATGGCACGCGTCAGGACGTGGCAGGTGTGGCCATGGCACGAGTCAGGATGTGGCAGGTGTGGCCATGGCACGAGTCAGGACGTGGCAGGGCGTAATCATGGCACAAGTTAGGACGTCGCATGATATGGCCATGGTACGTGTCAGGACGCGTCAGGACGTGGCACGGCGTGGTCGTGGCACGAGTCGAGACGTCGCAATTCATGGCAGGGCGTGGCCATGGCACGAGTCAAGACCTCGCAGGACGTGACAATACATGGCCATGGCACGTGTCAGGACGCGTCATCGCAGGGCAGGGCGAGGCCATGGAACGAGTCAAGACGTCTAAAGACATTGCAGGATATGGCCATGGTACGTGTCTGGACGCATCAGAACATGGCCATGGCACGCGTCAGGACGTGGCAGGGTGTGCCCATGGCACGAGTCAGGACGTCGCAGGACATGGCCATGGCACGCGTTAGGACTTGGCAGGGCGTGGTCATGGCACAAGTTAGGACGTCGCAGGACATGGCAGGACATGGCCATGGCACGTGTCAGGACGCGTCAGGACATGGCAGGGCGTGGTCATGCCACGAGTCAAGACGTCGCAGGACATGGCAATATGGCCATGGTACGTGTCAGGACGCGTCAGGACATGGCCATGGCACGCGCCAGGACGTGGCAGGGTGTGGCCATGGCAAGAGTTAGGACGTCGCAGGACATGGCCATGGCACGCGTGAGGACGTGGCAGGGCGTGTCATGGCACAAGTTAGGACGTCGCAGGACAAGGCAGGACATGGCCATGGCACGTGTCAGGATGCGTCATGACATGGTAGGGCGTGGCCATGGCACGAGTCAAGACGTCGCAAGACATTGCAGGATATGGCCATTGTACGTGTCTGGACGCGTCAGGACATGGCATTGGCACGCGTTAGGACATGCCAGGTGTGGCCATGGCACGAGTGAGGACGTCGCAGGACATGGCCATGGCACCCGTCAGGACGTGGCAGGGCGTGGTCATGGCACAAGTTAGGACGTCGCAGGACAAGGCAGGACAGGGCCATGGCACGTGTCAGGACGCGTCAGGACATGGCAGGGCGTGGCCACGGCACGAGTCGGGACATCGCAGGACATGGCAGTGCGTGGCCATGGCACGAGCCGGGACGTTGCAGGATGCGTCAGGACATGGCCATGGCACGTGTTAGGACGCATCAAGATATGGCCATGGCACGTATCAGGTCGCATAAGGACATGGCCATAGCACGTGTCCAGACGCTTCAGGACATGGAAGGGCGTGGCCATGGCACGAGTCGGGACGTCGCAGGACATGGCAGGGCGTGGCCATGGCACGTGTAGGGACGCATCAAGACATGTCCATGGCACTTGTCAAGACGCGTCATGACATAGCAAGGTGTGGCAATGGCACGAGTCAGGACGTCGCAGGACATGGCAGGGCATGGCCATGTCACGAGTGGGGACGTCGTAGGACGTGTCAGGACATGGCCATGGCACGTGTCAGGACGCGTCAAGACATGGCAGGGCGTGGCCATGGCACTTGTCAAGATGCGTCAGGACATGGCAGGGCGTAGCCATGGCACGAGTCGGGACGTCGCAGGACGTTTCAGAACATAGCTATGGCACGTGTCAGTATGCATCAGGACATGGCAGGGCGTGGCCATGGCACGAGTCGGGACGTCACAGGACATGGCAGGGCGTGGCTATGGAACGAGTCGGGACGTTGCACGACGTGTCACGACATGGCCATGGAACGTGTCAGGACGCGTCAGGACATAGCAGGGCGTGACCATGGCACGAGTCAGGACGTCGCAGGTCTTGGCAGGATATGGCCATGGTACGTGTCAGGACGCATCATGACATGGCCATGGCACGCGTCAGGACGTGGCAGGGCATGGCAATGGCACGAGTCAGGACGTCGCAGGACATGGCCATGGCACGCGTCAGGACGTGGCAGGGCGTGCTCATGGCACGAGTGAGGACGTCGCAGGACATCGCAGGATATGGCCATGGTACGTGTCAGGACGCGTCAGGAAGTGGCCATGATACGTGTCAAGATGCGTCAGGACATGGCCATGGCACGTGTCAGGACGCACTAGGACATGGCAGGGCATTGCCATGGCACGAGTCAGGACGTCGCAGGGCGTGGCAATGGCACCAGTCGGGACGTCGCAGGACGTGTCAGGTCATGGCCATGGCACGTGTCAGAACAGGTCAAGACATGGCAGGGCGTGGCCTTGGCACGAGTCAGGACGTCGCAGGACATGGCAGGGCGCGGCCATGGCACGAGTCGGGACCTCGCAAGACGTGTCAGGACATGGCGATGGCACGTGTGAGGACGCGTCAGGACATAGCAGGGCGAAGCCATAGCACGAGTCAAGATGTCGCATGAAATGGCATGATATGGCCATGGTACGTGTCAGGACGCGTCAGGACATGGCAGGGCGTGGCTATACCACGAGTCAAGACGTCGCAGGACATGGCAGGATATGGCCATGGTACATGTCAGGACGCGTCAGGACATGGCCATGGCACGCGCCAGGACGTGGCAGGGTGTGGCCATGGCAAGAGTCAGGACGTCGCAGGACATGGCCATGGCACGCGTGAGGACCTCGCAGGACAAGGCAGGACATGGCCATGGCACGTGTCAGGACGCGTCATGACATGGTAGGGCATGGCCATGGCACAAGTCAAGACGTCGCAAGACATTGCAGGATATGGCCATGGTACGTGTCTGGACGCGTCAGGACATGGCAGGGCGAAGCCATAGCACGAGTCAAGATGTCGCATGAAATGGCAGGATATGGCCATGGTACGTGTCAGGACGCGTCAGGACATGGCAGGGCGTGGCCATGCCACGAGTCAAGATGTCACAGGACATGGCAGGATATGGCCATGGTACATGTCAGGACGCGTCAGGACATGGCCATGGCACACGCCAGGACGTGGCAGGGTGTGGCCATGGCAAGAGTCAAGACGTCGCAGGACATGGCCATGGCACGCGTGAGGACATGGCAGGGCGTGTCATGGCACAAGTTAGGACGTCGCAGGACAAGGCAGGAGATGGCCATGGCACGTGTCAGGACACGTCATGACATGGTAGGGCGTGGCCATGGCACGAGTCAAGACGTCGCAAGACATTGCAGGATATGGCCATGGTACGTGTCTGGACGCATCAGGACATGGCCATGGCACGCGTCAGGACGTGCTAGGGTGTGGCCATGGCACGAGTGAGGACGTCGCAGGACATGGCCATGGCACCCGTCAAGACGTGGCAGGGTGTGGTCATAGCACAAGTTAGGACGTCGCTGGACAAGGCAGGACAGGGCCATGGCACGTGTCAGGACGCGTCAGGACATGGCAGGGCGTGGCCACGGCACAAGTCGGGACATCGCAGGACATGGCAGTGCGTGGCCATGGCACGAGTCGGGACGTTGCAGGATGCGTCAGGACATGGCCATGGCACGTGTCAGGACGCATCAGGATATGGCCTTGGCACGTGTTAGGACGCATAAGGACATGGCCATAGCACGTGTCCGGACGCTTCAGGACATGGAAGGGCGTGGCCATGGCACGAGTCGGGACGTCGCAGGACATGGCAGGGCGTGGCCATGGCACGTGTAGGGACGCATCAAAACATGGCCATGGCACTTGTCAAGACGCGTCATGACATAGCAAAGCGTGGCAATGGCACGAGTCGGGACGTCGCAGGACATGGCAGGGCGTGGCCATGTCACGAGTGGGGACATCGTAGGACGTGTCAGGACATGGCCATGGCACGTGTCAGGACGCGTCAAGACATGGCAGGGCGTGGCCATGGCACGAGTCAGGACGTCGCAGGTCATGGCAGGATATGGCCATGGTACGTGTCAGGACGCGTCAGGACATGGCCATGGCACGCGTCAGGACGTGGCGGGGCATGGCTATGGCACGAGTCAGGACGTCGCAGGACATGGCCATGGCACGCGTCAGGACGTGCCTGGGCGTGGTCTTGGCACGAGTGAGGACGTCGCAGGACATCGCAGGATATGGCCATGGTACGTGTCACGACGCGTCAGGACGTGGCCATGATACGTGTCAAGAAGCGTCAGGACATGGCCATGGCACGTGTCAGGACTCATTAGAACATGACAGGGCGTGGCCATGGCACGAATCAAGACGTCGCAGGGCGTGGCCCTGGCACGAGTCAGGACGTCGCAGGGCGTGGCAATGGCACGAGTTGGTACATCGCAGGACATGTCAGGTCATGGCCATGGCACGTGTCAGGACGCGTCAGGACATGGTAGGGCGTGGCCATGGCACGAGTCGGGACGTCGCAGGACATGGCAGGGCGTGGCCATGGCACGAGTCGGGACGTCGCAGACATGGCAGGGCGTGGCCGTTGCACGTGTCAGGATGCATCAGGACATGGCAGGGTGTGGCCATGGCACTTGTCAAGACGCGTCAGCACATGGAAGGGCGTAGCCATGGCACGAGGCGGGACGTCGCAGGACGTGTCAGGACATGGCCATGGCACGTGTCAGGACGCATCAGGACATGGCAGGGCTTGGCCATGGCACGAGTCGGGACGTCACAGGACATGGCAGGGCGTGGCCATGGCACGAGTCGGGACGTTGCACGACGTGTCACGACATGGCCAGGGCACGTGTCAGGACGCGTCAGGACATAGCAGGGCGTGACCATGGCACGAGTCAGGACGTCACAGGTCTTGGCAGGATATGGCCATGGTACATGTCAGGACGCATCAGGACATGGCCATGGCACGCGTCAGGACGTGGCAGGGCATGGCTATGGCACAAGTCAGGACGTCGCAGGACATGGCCATGGCACGCGTCAGGACGTGGCAGGGCGTGGTCATGGCACGAGTGAGGACGTCGCAGGACATCGATGGATATGGCCATGGTACGTGTCAGGACGCGTCAGGAAGTGGCCATGATACGTGCCAAGATGCGTCAGGACATGGCCATGGCACGTGTCAAGGTGCACTAGAACATGGCAGGGCATTGCCATGGCACGAGTCAGGACGTCGCAGGGCGTTGCAATGGCACAAGTCGGGACGTCGCAGGACGTGTCAGGTCATGGCCATGGCACGTGTCAGGACGGGTCAGGACATGGCAGGGCGTGGCCTTGGCACGAGTCGGGACGTCGCAGGACATGGCAGGGCGTGGCCATGGCACGAGTCGGGACCTCGCAGGACGTGTCAGGACATGGAGATGGCACGTGTCAGGATGCGTCAGGACATGGCAGGGCGAAGCCATAGCACGAGTCAAGATGTCGCATGAAATGGCAGGATATGGCCATGGTACGTGTCAGGACGCGTCAGGACATGGCAGGGCGTGGCCATGCCACGAGTCAAGACGTCGCAGGACATGGCAGGATATGGCCATGGTACATGTCAGGACGTGTCAGGACATGGCCATGGCACGCGCCAGGACGTGGCAGGGTGTGGCCATGGCAAGAGTCAGGACGTCGCAGGACATGGCCATGGCACGCGTGAGGACGTGGCAGGGCGTGTCATGGCACAAGTTAGGACGTCGCAGGACAAGGCAGGACATGGCCACGGCACGTGTCAAGACGCGTCATGACATGGTAGGGCGTGGCCATGGCACGAGTCAAGACGTCGCAAGACATTGCAGGATATGGCCATGGTACGTGTCTGGACGCGTCAGGACATGGCCATGGCACGCGTCAGGACGTGCCAGGGTGTGGCCATGGCACGAGTGAGGACGTCGCAGGACATGGCCATGGCACCCGTCAGGACGTGGCAGGGCGTGGTCATGGCACAAGTTAGGACGTCGCAGGACAAGGCAGGACATGGCCATGGCACGTGTCAGGACGCGTCAGGACATGGCAGGGCGTGGCCATGGCACGAGTCGGGACATCGCAGGACATGGCAGGGCGTGGCCATGGCACGAGTCGGGACATTGCAGGATGCGTCAGGACATGGCCAAGGCACGTGTCAGGACGCATCAGGATATGGCCATGGCACGTGTTAGGACGCATAAGGACATGGCCATAGCACGTGTCCGGACGCGTCAGGACATGGAAGGGCGTGGCCATGGCACGAGTCGGGATGTCGCAGGACATGGCAAGGCGTGGCCATGGCACGTGTAGGGACACATCAAGACATGGCCATGGCACTTGTCAAGACGCGTCATGACATAGCAAGGCGTGGCAATGGAACGAGTCGGGACGTCGCAGGACATGGCAAGGCGTGGCCATGGCACGTGTCAGGACGCGTCAGGACATGGCAGGGTGAAGCCATAGCACGAGTCAAGATGTCGCATGAAATGGCAGGTTATGGCCATGGTACGTGTCAGGACGCGTCAGGACATGGCAGGGCGTGGCCATGCCACGAGTCAAGACGTCGCAGGACATGGCAATATGGCCATGGTACGTGTCAGGACGCGTGAGGACATGGCCATGGCACGCGCTAGGACGTGGCAGGGTGTGGCCATGGCAAGAGTCAGGACGTCGCAGGACATGGCCATGGCACGCGTGAGGACGTGGCAGGGCGTGTCATGGCACAAGTTAGGACGTCGCAGGACAAGGCAGGACATGGCCATGGCACGTGTCAGGACGCGTCATGACATGGTAGGGCGTGGCCATGGCACGAGTCAAGACGTCGCAAGACAATGCAGGATATGGCCATGGTACGTGTCTGGCCGCGTTAGGACATGGCCATGGCACGCGTCAGGACTTGCCAGGGTCTGGCCATGGCACGAGTGAGGACGTCGCAGGACATGAACATGCACCCCTCAGGACGTGGCAGGGCGTGGTCATGGCACAAGTTAGGACGTCGCAGGACAAGGCAGGACTTGGCCATGGCACGTGTCAGGACGCGTCAGGACATGGCAGGGCGTGGCCCTGGCACGAGTCGGGACATGGCAAGACATGGCAGGGCGTGGCCATGGCACGAGTCGGGAAATTGTAGGATGCGTCAGGACATGGCCAGGGCACGTGTCAGGACGCATCAGGATATGGCCATGGCACGTGTCAGGACGCATAAGGACATGGCCATAGCACGTGTCCAGACGCGTCAGGACATGGAAGGGCGTGTCCATGGCACGAGTCGGGACATCGCAGGACATGGTAGGGCGTGGCCATGGCACGTGTAGGGACGCATCAAGACATGGCCATGGCACTTGTCAAGACGCGTCATGACATAGCAAGGCGTGGCAATGGCACGAGTCGGGACGTCGCAGGACATGGCCAGGCGTGGCCATGGCACGAGTCGGGACGTCGTAGGACGTGTTAGGACATGGCCATGGCACGTGTCAGGACGCGTCAAGACATGGCAAGGCGAGGCCATGGCACGAGTCAGGACGTCGCAGGTCATGGCAAGATATGGCCATGGTACGTGTCAAGACGCGTCAGGACGTGACGGGGCATGGCTATGGCACGAGTCAGGACGTCGCAGGACATGGCCATGGCACGCGTCAGGACGAGGCAGGCCGTGGTCATGGCACGAGTGAGGACGTCGTAGGACATCGCAGGATATGGCCATGGTACGTGTCACGACGCGTCAGGACGTGGCCATGATACGTGTCAAGAAGCGTTAGGACATGGCCATGGCACGTGTCAGGATGCATTTGAACATGGCAGGGCGTGGCCATGGCACGAGTCAAGACGTCGCAGGGCGTGGCCATGGCACGAGTCAGGACGTCGCAGGGCGTGGCAATGGCACGAGTCGAGACGTCGCAGGACGTGTCAGGTCATGGCCATGGCACGTGTCAGGACGCGTCAGGACATGGTAGGGCGTGGCCATGGAACGAGTCGGGACGTCGCAGGACATGGCAGGGCGTGGCCATGGCACGAGTCGGGACGTCGCAGACATGGCAGGGCGTGGCCATGGCACGTTTCAGGACGCATCAGGACATGGCACTTGTCATGACGCGTCAGGACTTGGCAGGGCGTAGCCATGGCACGAGTCGGGAAGTCGCAGGACGCATCAGGACATGGCAGGGCGTGGCCATGGCACGAGTCGGGACGTTGCACGACGTGTCAGAACATGGCCATGGCACGTGTCAGGACGCGTAAGGACATAGCAGGGCGTGACCATGGCACAAGTCAGGACATCGTAGGTCATGGCAGGATATGGCCATGGTACGTGTCAGGACGCATCAGGACATGACCATGGCACGTGTCAGGACGTGGCAGGGTATGGCTATGGCACGAGTCCGGACGTCGCAGGACATGGCCATGGCATGCGTCAGGACGTGGCAGGGCGTGGTCATGGCACGAGTGAGGACGTCGCAGGATATGGCCATGGTACACGTCAGGACGCGTCAGGACGTGGCCATGATACGTGTCAAGATACGTCAGGACATGGCCATGGCACGTGTCAGGACATGGCCATGGCACGTGTCAGGACGCATTAGAACATGGCAGGGCGTTGCCATGGCACGAGTCAGGACGTCGCAGGGCGTGGCAATGGCACGTGTCGGGACGCGCAGGACGTGTCAGGTCATGGCCATGGCACATGTCAGGACGGGTCAGGACATGGCAGGGCGTGGCCATGGAACGAGTCTGGACCTCGCAGGACGTGTCAGGACATGGCGATGGCACGTATCAGGACGCGTCAGGGCATGGCAGGGCGAAGCCATAGCACGAGTCAAGATGTCGCATGAAATAGCAGGATATGGCCATGGTACGTGTCAAGACGCGTCAGGACATGGCAGGGCGTGGCCATGCCATGAGTCAAGACGTCGCAGGACATGGCAGGATATGGCCATGGTACGTGTCAGGACGCGTCAGGACATGGCCATGGCACACGCCAGGACGTGGCAGGGTGTGGCCATGGAAAGAGTCAGGACGTCGCAGGACATGGCCATGGCACCCGTCACGACGTGGCAGGGCGTGGTCATGGCAGAAGTTAGGACGTCGCAGGGCAAGGCAGGACATGGCCATGGCCCGGGTCAGGACGCGTCAAGACATGGCAGGGCGTGGCCATGGCACGGTAAGGACGTCGCAGGTCATGGCACGATATGGCCATCATATGTCAGGACGCGTCGCAGGACATGGCAGGGCATGACCATGGAACGAGTCACGACGTCGCAGGACATGGCAGGGCGTGGCCACGACACGAGTCAGGATGTCGCAGGATGCGTCAGGACATGGCCATGGCACGTGTCAGGACGCATCAGGATATGGCCAAGGCAGGTGTTAGGACGCATAAGGACATGGCCATAGCACTTGTCCAGACGCGTTAAAACATGGAAATGCGTGGTCATGGCACGAGTCGGTACGTCACAGACATGGTAGGGCGTGGCCATGGCACGTGTCAGGACGCATCAAGACATGGCACTTGTCAAGACGCGTGAGGACATGGCAGGGCGTAGCCATGGCACGAGTCAGGATGTTGCAGGACGTTTCACGACATAGCGATGGCACGTGTCAGGACGCATCAGGACATGGCAGGGCGAGGCCATGGCACGAGTCGGGACGTCACTGGACATGGCAGGGCGTGGCCATGGCACGAGTCCGGACGTTGCACGACGTGTCAGGACATGGCCATGGCACGTGTGAGGACGCGTCAGGACATAGCAGGGTGTGAACATGGCACGAGTCAGGACGTCGCAGGTCATGGCTGGATATGTCCATGGTACGTGTCAGGACGCATCAGGACATGGCCATGGCACGCGTCAGGACGTGGCAGGGCATTGCTATGGCACGAGTCAGGACGTCGCAGGACATGGCCATGGCACGCGTCAGGACGTGGCAGGGCGTGGTCATGGCACGAGTGAGGACGTCGCAGGACATCGCAGGATATGGCCATGGTACGTGTCAGGACGCGTCAGGACGTGGCCATGATACGTGTCTAGATGCGTCAGGACATGGCCATGGCACGTGTCAGGAAGCATTAGAACATGGTAGGGCATGGCCATGGCACGAGTCAGGACGTCGCAGGGCGTGGCAATGGCACGAGTCGAGATGTCGCAGGACGTGTCAGGTCATGGCCATGGAACGTGTCAGGACGGGTCAGGACATGGCAGGGCGTGGCCATGGCACGAGTCGGGACGTCGCAGGACATGGCAGGGCGAGGCCATGGCACGAGTCGGGACCTCGCAGGACGTGTCAGGATATGGCCATGGCTTGTGTCAGGATGGGTCGGGTCATGGAAGGGCGAGGCCATAGCACGAGTCAAGATGTCGCATGAAATGGCAGGATATGGCCATGGTACGTGTCAGGACGCTTCAGGAAATGGTAGGGCGTGGCCATGGCACGTGTTAGGACGCATCAGAACATGGCCATGGCACGCGCCAGAGCGTGGCAGGGAGTGGCCATGGCACGAGTGAGGACATCGCAGGACATGGCCATGGCACCCGTCAGGACGTGGCAGGGCGTGGTCATGGCACAAGTTAGGACGTCGCAGGACAAGGCAGGACAGGGCCATGGCACGTGTCAGGACGCGTCAGGACATGGTAGGGTGTGGCCATGGCACGAGTCGGGACGTCGCAGGACATGGCAGGGCGTGGCCATGGCACGAGTCGGGACGTCGCAGACATGGCAGGGCGTGGCCGTTGCATGTGTCAGGATGCATCAGGACATGGCAGGGCGTGGCCATGGCACTTGTCAAGACGCGTCAGCACATGGCAGGGCGTAGCCATGGCACGAGGCGGGACGTCGCAGGACGTGTCAGGACATGGCCATGGCACGTGTCAGGACGCATCAGGACATGGCAGGGCTTGGCCATGGCACGAGTCGGGACGTCACAGGACATGGCAGGGCGTGGCCATGGCACGAGTCGGGACGTTGCACGACGTGTCACGACATGGCCATGGCACGTGTCAGGACGCGTCAGGACATAGCAGGGCGTGACCATGGCACGAGTCAGGACGTCACAGGTCTTGGCAGGATATGGCCATGGTACATGTCAGGACGCATCAGGACATGGCCATGGCACGCGTCAGGACGTGGCAGGGCATGGCTATGGCACGAGTCAGGACGTCGCAGGACATGGCCATGGCACGCGTCAGGACGTGGCAGGGCGTGGTCATAGCACGAGTGAGGACGTCGCAGGACATCGATGGATATGGCCATGGTACGTGTTAGGACGCGTCAGGAAGTGGCCATGATACGTTCCAAGATGCGTCAGGACATGGCCATGGCACGTGTCAAGGTGCACTAGAACATGGCAGGGCATTGCCATGGCACGAGTCAGGACGTCGCAGGGCGTTGCAATGGCACAAGTCGGGACGTCGCAAGACGTGTCAGGTCATGGCCATGGCACGTGTCAGGACGGGTCAGGACATGGCAGGGCGTGGTCTTGGCACGAGAAAGGACGTCGCAGGACATCGCAGGATATGGCCATGGTACGTGTCACGACGCGTCAGGACGTGGCCATGATACGTGTCAAGAAGCGTCAGGACATGGCCATGGCACGTGTCAGGACTCATTAGAACATGGCAGGGCGTGGCCATGGCACGAATCAAGACGTCGCAGGGTGTGGCCATGGCACGAGTCAGGACGTCGCAGGGCGTGGCAATGGCATGAGTTGGTACGTCGCAGGACGTGTCAGGTCATGGCCATGGCACGTGTCAGGACGCGTCAGGACATGGTAGGGCGTGGCCATGGCACGAGTCGGGACGTCGCAGGACATGGCAGGGCGTGGCCATGGCACGAGTCGGGACGTCGCAGACATGGCAGGGCGTGGCCGTTGCACGTGTCAGGATGCATCAGGACATGGCAGGGCGTGGCCATGGCACTTGTCAAGACGCGTCAGCATATGGCAGGGCGTAGCCATGGCACGAGGCGGGACGTCGCAGGACGTCTCAGGACATGGCCATGGCACGTGTCAGGACGCATCAGGACATGGCAAGGCTTGGCCATGGCACGAGTCGGGACGTCACAGGACATGGCAGGGCGTGGCCATGGCACGAGTCGGGACGTTGCACGACGTGTCACGACATGGCCATGGCACGTGTCAGGACGCGTCAGGACATAGCAGGGCGTGACCATGGCACGAGTTAGGACGTCACAAGTCTTGGCAGGATATGGCCATGGTACATGTCAGGACGCATCAGGACATGGCCATGGCACGCGTCAGGACGTGGCAGGGCATGGCTATGGCACAAGTCAGGACGTCGCAGGACATGGCCATGGCACGCGTCAGGACGTGGCAGGGCGTGGTCATGGTACGAGTGAGGACGTCACAGGACATCGATGGATATGGCCATGGTACGTGTCAGGACGCGTCAGGAAGTGGCCATGATACGTGCCAAGATGCGTCAGGACATGGCCATGGCACGTGTCAAGGTGCACTAGAACATGGCAGGGCATTGCCATGGCACGAGTCAGGACGTCGCAGGGCGTTGCAATGGCATAAGTCGGGACGTCGCAGGACGTGTCAGGTCATGGCCATGGCACGTGTCAGGACGGGTCAGGACATGGCAGGGCGTGGCCTTGGCACGAGTCGGGACGTCGCAGGACATGGCAGGGCGTGGCCATGGCACGAGTCGGGACCTCGCAGGACGTGTCAGGACATGGAGATGGCACGTGTCAGGATGCGTCAGGACATGGCAGGGCGAAGCCATAGCACGAGTCAAGATGTCGCATGAAATGGCAGGATATGGCCATGGTACGTGTCAGGACGCGTCAGGACATGGCAGGGCGTGGCCATGCCACGAGTCAAGATGTCGCAGGACATGGCAGGATATGGCCATGGTACATGTCAGGACGTGTCAGGACATGGCCATGGCACGCGCCAGGACGTGGCAGGGTGTGGCCATGGCAAGAGTCAGGACGTCGCAGGACATGGCCATGGCACGCGTGAGGACGTGGCAGGGCGTGTCATGGCACAAGTTAGGACGTCGCAGGACAAGGCAGGACATGGCCATGGCACGTGTCAGGACGCGTCATGACATGGTAGGGCGTGGCCATGGCACGAGTCAAGACGTCGCAAGACATTGCAGGATATGTCCATGGTACGTGTCTGGACGCGTCAGGACATGGCCATGGCACGCGTCAGGACGTGCCAGGGTGTGGCCATGGCACGAGTGAGTACGTCGCAGGACATGGCCATGGCACCCGTCAGGACGTGGCAGGGCGTGGTCATGGCACAAGTTAGGACGTCGCAGGACAAGGCAGGACATGGCCATGGCACGTGTCAGGACGCGTCAGGACATGGTAGGCGTGGCCATGGCACGAGCCGGGACATCGCAGGACATGGCAGGGCGTGGCCATGGCACGAGTCGGGACATTGCAGGATGCGTCAGGACATGGCCAAGGCACGTGTCAGGACGCATCAGGATATGGCCATGGCACGTGTGAGGACGCATAAGGACATGGCCATAGCACGTGTCCGGACGCGTCAGGACATGGAAGGGCGTGGCCATGGCACGAGTCGGGATGTCGCAGGACATGGCAAGGCGTGGCCATGGCACGTGTAGGGACACATCAAGACATGGCCATGGCACTTGTCAAGACGCGTCATGACATAGCAAGGCGTGGCAATGGAACGAGTCGGGACGTCGCAGGACATGGCAAGGCGTGGCCATGGCACGTGTCAGGACGCGTAAGGACATGGCAGGGTGAAGCCATAGCACGAGTCAAGATGTCGCATGAAATGGCAGGTTATGGCCATGGTACGTGTCAGGACGCGTTAGGACATGGCAGGGCGTGGCCATGCCACGAGTCAAGACGTCGCAGGACATGGCAATATGGCCATGGTACGTGTCAGGACGCGTGAGGACATGGCCATGGCACGCGCTAGGACGTGGCAGGGTGTGGCCATGGCAAGAGTCAGGACGTCGCAGGACATGGCCATGGCACGCGTGAGGACGTGGCAGGGCGTGTCATGGCACAAGTTAGGACGTCGCAGGACAAGGCAGGACATGGCCATGGCACGTGTCAGGACGCGTCATGACATGGTAGGGCGTGGCCATGGCACGAGTCAAGACGTCGCAAGACAATGCAGGATATGGCCATGGTACGTGTCTGGCCGCGTTAGGACATGGCCATGGCACGCGTCAGGACTTGCCAGGGTGTGGCCATGGCACGAGTGAGGACGTCGCAGGACATGAACATGCACCCCTCAGGACGTGGCAGGGCGTGGTCATGGCACAAGTTAGGACGTCGCAGGACAAGGCAGGACTTGGCCATGGCACGTGTCAGGACGCGTCAGGACATGGCAGGGCGTGGCCCTGGCACGAGTCGGGACATGGCAAGACATGGCAGGGCGTGGCCATGGCTCGAGTCGGGACATTGCATGATGCGTCAGGACATGGCCAGGGCACGTGTCAGGACGCATCAGGATATGGCCATGGCACGCGTCAGGACGTGGCATGGCGTGGTCATGGCACGAGTGAGGACGTCGCAGGACATCGATGGATATGGCCATGGTACGTGTCAGGACGCGTCAGGAAGTGGCCATGATACGTGCCAAGATGCGTCAGGACATGGCCATGGCACGTGTCAAGGTGCACTAGAACATGGCAGGGCATTGCCATGGCACGAGTCAGGACGTCGCAGGGCGTTGCAATGGCATAAGTCGGGACGTCGCAGGACGTGTCAGGTCATGGCCATGGCACGTGTCAGGACGGGTCAGGACATGGCAGGGCGTGGCCTTGGCACGAGTCGGGACGTCGCAGGACATGGCAGGGCGTGGCCATGGCACGAGTCGGGACCTCGCAGGACGTGTCAGGACATGGAGATGGCACGTGTCAGGATGCGTCAGGACATGGCAGGGCGAAGCCATAGCACGAGTCAAGATGTCGCATGAAATGGCAGGATATGGCCATGGTACGTGTCAGGACGCGTCAGGACATGGCAGGGCGTGGCCATGCCACGAGTCAAGATGTCGCAGGACATGGCAGGATATGGCCATGGTACATGTCAGGACATGTCAGGACATGGCCATGGCAAGCGCCAGGACGTGGCAGGGTGTGGCCATGGCAAGAGTCAGGACGTCGCAGGACATGGCCATGGCACCCGTCAGGACGTGGCAGGGCGTGGTCATGGCACAAGTTAGGACGTCGCAGGACAAGGCAGGACATGGCCATGGCACGTGTCAGGACGCGTCAGGACATGGCAGGGCGTGGCCATGGCACGAGCCGGGACATCGCAAGACATGGCAGGGCGTGGCCATGGCACGAGTCGGGACATTGCAGGATGCGTCAGGACATGGCCAAGGCACGTGTCAGGACGCATCAGGATATGGCCATGGCACGTGTGAGGACGCATAAGGACATGGCCATAGCACGTGTCCGGACGCGTCAGGACATGGAAGGGCGTGGCCATGGCACGAGTCGGGATGTCGCAGGACATGGCAAGGCGTGGCCATGGCACGTGTAGGGACACATCAAGACATGGCCATGGCACTTGTCAAGACGCGTCATGACATAGCAAGGCGTGGCAATGGAACGAGTCGGGACGTCGCAGGACATGCAAGGCGTGGCCATGGCACGTGTCAGGACGCGTCAGGACATGGCAGGGTGAAGCCATAGCACGAGTCAAGATGTCGCATGAAATGGCAGGTTATGGCCATGGTACGTGTCAGGACGCGTTAGGACATGGCAGGGCGTGGCCATGCCACGAGTCAAGACGTCGCAGGACATGGCAATATGGCCATGGTACGTGTCAGGACGCGTGAGGACATGGCCATGGCACGCGCTAGGACGTGGCAGGGTGTGGCCATGGCAAGAGTCAGGACGTCGCAGGACATGGCCATGGCACGCGTGAGGACGTGGCAGGGCGTGTCATGGCACAAGTTAGGACGTCGCAGGACAAGGCAGGACATGGCCATGGCACGTTTCAGGACGCGTCATGACATGGTAGGGCGTGGCCATGGCACGAGTCAAGACGTCGCAAGACAATGCAGGATATGGCCATGGTACGTGTCTGGCCGCGTTAGGACATGGCCATGGCACGCGTCAGGACTTGCCAGGGTGTGGCCATGGCACGAGTGAGGACGTCGCAGGACATGAACATGCACCCCTCAGGACGTGGCAGGGCGTGGTCATGGCACAAGTTAGGACGTCGCAGGACAAGGCAGGACTTGGCCATGGCACGTGTCAGGACGCGTCAGGACATGGCAGGGCGTGGCCCTGGCACGAGTCGGGACATGGCAAGACATGGCAGGGCGTGGCCATGGCACGAGTCGGGACATTGCATGATGCGTCAGGACATGGCCAGGGCACGTGTCAGGACGCATCAGGATATGGCCATGGCACGTGTCAGGACGCATAAGGACATGGCCATAGCACGTGTCCGGACGCGTCAGGACATGGAAGGGCGTGGCCATGGCACGAGTCGGGACATTGCAGGATGCGTCAGGACATGGCCAGGGCACGTGTCAGGACGCATCAGGATATGGCCATGGCATGTGTCAGGACGCATAAGGACATGGCCATAGCACGTGTCCGGACGCGTCAGGACATGGAAGGGCGTGGCCATGGCACGAGTCGGGACATCGCAGGACATGGTAGGGCGTGGCCATGGCACGTGTAGGGACGCATCAAGACATGGCCATGGCACTTGTCAAGACGCGTCATGACATAGCAAGGCGTGGCAATGGCACGAGTCGGGACGTCGCAGGACATGGCCAGGCGTGGCCATGGCACGAGTCGGGACGTCGTAGGACGTGTTAGGACATGGCCATGGCATGTGTCAGGACGCGTCAAGACATGGCAAGGCGAGGCCATGGCACGAGTCAGGACGTCGCAGGTCATGGCAGGATATGGCCATGGTACGTGTCAAGACGCGTCAGGACATGGCCATGGCACGCGTCAGGACGTGGCGGGGCATGGCTATGGCACGAGTCAGGACGTCGCAGGACATGGCCATGGCACGCGTCAGGACGTGGCAGGCCGTGGTCATGGCACGAGTGAGGACGTCGTAGGACATCGCAGGATATGGCCATGGTACGTGTCACGACGCGTCAGGACGTGGCCATGATACGTGTCAAGAAGCGTTAGGACATGGCCATGGCACGTGTCAGGATGCATTTGAACATGGCTGGGCGTGGCCGTGGCACGAGTCAAGACGTCGCAGGGCGTGGCCATGGCACGAGTCAGGACGTCGCAGGGCGTGGCAATGGCACGAGTCGAGACGTCGCAGGACGTGTCAGGTCATGGCCATGGCACGTGTCAGGACGCGTCAGGACATGGTAGGGCGTGGCCATGGCACGAGTCGGGACGTCGCAGGACATGGCAGGGCGTGGCCATGGCACGAGTCGGGACGTCGCAGACATGGCAGGGCGTGGCCATGGCACGTTTCAGGACGCATCAGGACATGGCACTTGTCATGACGCGTCAGGACTTGGCAGGGCGTAGCCATGGCACGAGTCGGGAAGTCGCAGGACGCATCAGGACATGGCAGGGCGTGGCCATGGCACGAGTCGGGACGTTGCACGACGTGTCAGAACATGGCCATGGCACGTGTCAGGACGCGTAAGGACATAGCAGGGCGTGACCATGGCACAAGTCAGGACATCGTAGGTCATGGCAGGATATGGCCATGGTACGTGTCAGGACGCATCAGGACATGACCATGGCACGCGTCAGGACGTGGCAGGGTATGGCTATGGCACGAGTCCGGACGTCGCAGGACATGGCCATGGCACGCGTCAGGACGTGGCAGGGCGTGGTCATGGCACGAGTGAGGACGTCGCAGGATATGGCCATGGTACATGTCAGGACGCGTCAGGACGTGGCCATGATACGTGTCAAGATACGTCAGGACATGGCCATGGCATGTGTCAGGACGCATTAGAACATGGCAGGGCGTTGCCATGGCACGAGTTAGGACGTCGCAGGGCGTGGCAATGGCACGTGTCGGGACGCGCAGGACGTGTCAGGTCATGGCCATGGCACATGTCAGGACGGGTCAGGACATGGCAGGGCGTGGCCATGGAACGAGTCTGGACCTCGCAGGACGTGGCAGGATATGGCCATGGTACGTGTCAAGACGCGTCAGGACATGGCAGGGCGTGGCCATGCCATGAGTCAAGACGTCGCAGGACATGGCAGGATATGGCCATGGTACGTGTCAGGACGCGTCAGGACATGGCCATGGCACACGCCAGGACGTGGCAGGGTGTGGCCATGGAAAGAGTCAGGACGTCGCAGGACATGGCCATGGCACCCGTCAGGACGTGGCAGGGCGTGGTCATGGCAGAAGTTAGGACGTCGCAGGACAAGGCAGGACATGGCCATGGCACGTGTCAGGACGCGTCAGGACATGGCAGGGCGTGGCCATGGCACGAGTCGGGACATCTCATGACATGGCAGGGCGTGGCCATGGCACGAGTTGGGACGTTGCAGGATGCGTCAGGACATGGCCATAGCACGTGTCAGGATGCAATAGGATATGGCCATTGCACGTGTAAAGACGCATAAGGAGATGTCTATAGCACGTGTCCGGACGCGTTAGGACATGGAAGGGCGTGGCCATGGCACGAGTTGGGACGTCGCAGGACATGGCAGGGCGTGGCCATGGCACGTGTAGGGACGCATCAAGACATGGACATGGCACTTGTCAAGACGCGTCAAGACATAGCAAGGCGTGGCAATGGCACGAGTCGGGACGTCGCAGGACATGGCAGGGCGTGGCCATGGCACGAGTCGGGACGTCGCAGGACGTGCCAGGACATGGCCATGACACTTGTCAGGACGCGTCAAGACATGGTAGGGCGTGGCCATGGCACGAGTCAGGACGTCGCAGGTCATGGCAGGATATAGCCATGGTACGTGTCAGGACGCGCCAAGACATGGCCATGGCACGCGTCAGGACGTGGCAGGGCATGGCTATGGCACGAGTCAGGACGTCGCAGGACATGGCCATGGCACGCGTCAGGACGTCGTAGGGCGTGGTCATGGCACGAGTGAGGACGTCGCAGGACATCGCAGGATATGGCCCTTGTATGTGTCACGACGCGTCAGGACGTGGCCACGATACGTGTATAGATGCGTCCGGACATGGCCATGGCACGTGTCATGACGCATTAGAACATGGAAGGGCGTGGCCATGGCACGAGTCAGGACGCCGCTGGGCATGGCAATGGCACGATTCGGGACGTCACAGGACGTGTCAGGTCATGGCCATGGCACGTGTCAGGACTCGTCAGGACATGGTAGGGCGTGGCCATGGCACGAGTCGGGACGTCGCAGGACATGGCAGGGCGTGGCCATGGCACGAGTCGGGACCTTGCAGGACGTGCCAGGACATGGCCATGGCACGTGAAAGGACGCGTCAGGATATGGCCATGGCACGTGTCAGGACGCATCAGGAGATGGCCATGGCACGTGTCAGGACTCATATGGACATGACCATAGCACGTGTCCGGACGCGTCAGGACATGGAAGGGCGTGGCCATGGCACGAGTCGGGACGTTGCAGGACATGGCAGGGCGTGACCATGGCACGTGTAGGGACACATCAAGACATGGCCATGGCACTTGTCAAGACGCGTTAAGACATAGCAAGGCGTGGCAATGGCACGAGTTGGGATGTTGTAGGACATGGCAGGGTGTGGCCATGGCACGAGTCGGGATGTCGCAGGACGTGTCAGAACATGGCCATGGCACGTGTCAGGACGCGTCAAGACATAGCAGGTCGTGGCCATGGCACGAGTCGGGACGTCGCAGGACATGGCAGGGCATGGCCATGGCACGAGTCAAGATGCGTTTGGACGTGGCAGGGCATGGCCATGGCACGAGTCGGGACGTCATAGGACATGGCAGGGCGTGGCAGGGCATGGCCATGGCACGAGTCAAGACGTGTCAGGACGTGGCAGGGCATGGCCATGGCACGAGTCGGGACGTCGCAGGACATGGTAGGGCGTGGCCATGGCATGAGTCGGGACGTCGCATGATGCGTCAGGACATGGCCATGGCACGTGTCAGGACGCATCAGGATATGGCCATGGCACGTGTCAAGACGCATAAGGACATGGCCATAGCACGTGTCCGGACGCGTCAGGACATGGAAGGGCATGGCAATGGCACGAGTCGGGACCTCGCAGGACGTGTCAGGACATGGCCATGGCACGTGTCAGGACGCGTCAGGACATGGCAGGGCGTGGCCATAGCACGAGTCAAGATGTCACGTGACATGGCAGGATATGGCCATGGTGCGTGTCAGGACGCGTCAGGACATGGCAGGGCGTGGCCATGGCACGAGTCAGGACGTCGCAGGTCATGGCAAGATATGGCCATGGTACGTGTCAGGACGCGCCAGGACATGGCCATGGCACGCGTCAGGACGTGGCAGGGCATGGCTATGGCACGAGTCAGGACGTCGCAGGACATAGCCATGGCACGCGTCAGGACGTGGCAGGGCGTGGTCATGGCACGAGTGAGGACGTTGCAGGACATCGCAGGATATGGCCCTTGTTTGTGTCACGACGCGTCAGGACGTGGCCATGATACGTGTCAAGATGTGTCAGGACATGGCGATGGAACGTGTCAGGACGCGTCAGGGCATGGCAGGGCGAAGCCATAGCACGAGTCAAGATGTCTTATGAAATAGCAGGATATGGCCATGGTACGTGTCAGGACGCGTCAGGACATGGCAGGGCGTGGCCATGCCATGAGTCAAGACGTCGCAGGACATGGTAGGATATGGCCATGGTACGTGTCAGGACGCGTCCGGACATGGCCATGGCACACGCCAGGACGTGGCAGGGTCTGGCCATGGCAAGAGTCAGGACGTCGCAGGACATGGCCATGGCACCCGTCAGGACGTGGCAGGGCGTGGTCATGGCAGAAGTTAGGACGTCGCAGGACAAGGCAGGACATGGCCATGGCACGTGTCAGGACGCGTCAGGACATGGCAGGGCGTGGCCATGGCACGAGTCGGGACATCGCAGGACATGGCAGGGCGTGGTCATGGCACGAGTTGGGACGTTGCAGGATGCGTCAGGACATGGCCATGGCACGTGTCAGGACGCAATAGGATATGGCCATTGCACGTGTCAGGACGCATAAGGAGATGTCCATAGCACGTGTCCGTACGCGTTAGGACATGGAAGGGCGTGGCCATGGCACGAGTCGGGACGTCGCAGGACATGGGAGGGCGTGCCCATGGCACGTGTAGGGACGCATCAAGACATGGCCATGGCACTTGTCAAGACGCGTCAAGACATAGCAAGGCGTGGCAATGGCACGAGTCGGGACGTCGCAGGACATGGCAGGGCGTGGCCATGGCACGAGTCGGGACGTCGCCGGACGTGCCAAGACATGGCCATGACACTTGTCAGGACGCGTTAAGTCATGGTAGGGCGTGGCCATGGCACGAGTCAGGACGTCGCAGGTCATGGCAGGATATAGCCATGGTACGTGTCAGGACGCGCCAGGACATGGCCATGGCACGCGTCAGGACGTGGCAGGGCATGGCTATGGCACGAGTCAGGACGTCGCAAGACAAGGCCATGGCACGCGTCAGGACGTCGTAGGGCGTGGTCATGGCACGAGTGAGGACGTCGCGGGACATCACAGGATATGGCCCTTGTATGTGTCACGACGCGTCAGGACGTGGCCATGATACGTGTCAAGATGCGTCCGGACATGGCCATGGCACGTGTCATGACGCATTAGAACATGGAAGGGCGTGGCCATGGCACGAGTCAGGACGCCGCTGGGCGTGGCAATGGCACGAGTCGGGACGTCGGAGGACGTGTCAGGTCATGGCCATGGCACATGTTAGAACTCGTCAGGACATGGTAGGGCGTGGCCATGGCACGAGTCGGGACGTCGCAGGACATGGCAGGGCGTGGCCATGGCACGAGTCGGGACCTTGCAGGACGTGCCAGGACATGGCCAGGCACGTGAAAGGACGCGTCAGGATATGGCCATGGCACGTGTCAGGACGCATCAGGATATGGCCATGGCACGTGTCAGGACTCATATGGACATGGCCATAGCACGTGTCCGGACGCGTCAGGACATGGAAGGGCGTGGCCATGGCACGAGTCGGGACGTTGCAGGAAATGGCAGGGCGTGACCATGGCACGTGTAGGGACGCATCAAGACATGGCCATGGCACTTGTCAAGACGCGTTAAGACATAGCAAGGCGTGGCAATGGCACGAGTCGGGACGTTGTAGGACATGGCAAGGTGTGGCCATGGCACGAGTCGGGACGTATCAGGACGTGTCAGGACATGGCCATGGCACGTGTCAGGACACGTCAAGACATAGCAGGGCGTGGCCATGGCACGAGTCGGGACGTCGCAGGACATGGCAGGGCGTGGCAGGGCATGGCCATGGCACGAGTCAAGATGCGTTTGGACGTGGCAGGGCATGGCCATGACACGAGTCGGGACGTCATAGGACATGGCAGGGCGTGGCAGGGCATGGCCATGGCACGAGTCAAGACGTGTCAGGACTTGGCAGGGCATGGCCATGGCACGAGTCGGGACGTCGCAGGACATGGTAGGGCGTGGCCATGGCACGAGTCGGGACGTCGCAGGATGCGTCAGGACATGGCCATGGCACGTGTCAGGACGCATCAGGATATGGCCATGGCACGTGTCAAGACGCATAAGGACATGGCCATAGCACGTGTCCGGACGCGTCAGGACATGGAAGGGCATGGCCATGGCACGAGTCGGGACCTCGCAGGACGTGTCAGGACATGGCCATGGCACGTGTCAGGACGCGTCAGGACATGGCAGGGCGTGGCCATAGCACGAGTCAAGATGTCACAGGACATGGCAGGATATGGCCATGGTGCGTGTCAGGACGCGTCAGGACATGGCAGGGCGTGGCCATGGCACGAGTCAGGACGTCGCAGGTCATGGCAGGATATGGCCATGGTACGTGTCAGGACGCGCCAGGACATGGCCATGGCACGCGTCAGGACGTGGCAGGGCATGGCTATGGCACGAGTCAGGACGTCGCAGGACATGGCCATGGCACGTGTCAGGACGTGGCAGGGCGTGGTCATGGCACGAGTGAGGACGTCGCAGAACATCGCAGGATATGGCCCTTGTTTGTGTCACGACGCGTCAGGACGTGGCCATGATACGTGTCAAGATGTGTCAGGACATGGCGATGGCACGTGTCAGGACGCGTCTGGGCATGGCAGGGCGAAGCCATAGCACGAGTCAAGATGTCGCATGAAATAGCAGAATATGGCCATGGTACGTGTCAGGACGCGTCAGGACCTGGCAGGGCGTGGCCATGCCATGAGTCAAGACGTCGCAGGACATGGCAGGATATGGCCATTGTACGTGTCAGGACGCGTCAGGACATGGCCATGGCACACGCCAGGACGTGGAAAGGTGTGGCCATGGCAAGAGTCAGGACGTCGCAGGACATGGCCATGGCACCCGTCAGGACGTGGCAGGGCGTGGTCATGGCAGAAGTTAGGACGTCGCAAGACAAGGCAGGACATGGCCATGGCACGTGTCAGGACACGTCAGGACATGGCAGGGCGAGGCCATGGCACGAGTCAGGACATCGCAGGACATGGCAGGGCGTGGCCATGGCACGAGTTGGGACGTTGCAGGATGCGTCAGGACATGGCCATGGCACGTGTCAAGACGCAATAAGATATGGCCATTGCACGTGTCAGGACGCATAAGGAGATGTCCATAGCACGTGTCCGGACGCGTTAGGACATGGAAGGGCGTGGCCATGGCACGAGTCAGGACGTCGCAGGACATGGCAGGGCGTGGCCATGGCACGTGTAGGGACGCATCAAGACATGGCCATGGCACTTGTCAAGACGCGTCAAGACATAGCAAGGCGTGGCAATGGCACGAGTCGGGACGTCGCAGGACATGGCAGGGCGTGGCCATAGCACGAGTCGGGACGTCGCAGGACGTGCCAGGACATGGCCATGACACTTGTCAGGACGCGTCAAGACATGGTAGGGCGTGGCCATGGCACGAGTTAGGACGTCGCAGGTCATGGCAGGATATAGCCATGGTACGTGTCAGGTCGCGCCAGGACATGGCCATGGCACGCGTCAGGACGTGGCAGGGCATGGCTATGGCACGAGTCAGGACGTCGCAGGACATGGCCATGGCACGCGTCAGGACGTCGTAGGGCGTGGTCATGGCACGAGTGAGGACATCGCAGGACATCGCAGGATATGGCCCTTGTATGTGTCACGACGCGTCAGGACGTGGCCATGATACGTGTCAAGATGCGTCCGGACATGGCCATGGCACGTGTCATGACGCATTAGAACATGGAAGGGCGTGGCCATGGCACGAGTCAGGACGCCGCTGGGCGTGGCAATGGCACGAGTCGGGACGTCGCAGGACGTGTCAGGTCATGGCCATGGCACGTGTCAGGACTCGTCCGGACATGGTAGAGCGTGGCCATGGCACGAGTCGGGATGTCGCAGGACATGGCAGGGCGTGGCCATGGCACGAGTCAGGACCTTGCAGGACATGCCAGGACATGGCCATGGCACGTGAAAGGACGCGTCAGGATATGGCCATGGCACGTGTCAGGACGCATCAGGATATGGCCATGGCACATGTCAGGACTCATATGGACATGGCCATAGCACATGTCCGGACGCGTCAGGACATGGAAGGGCGTGGCCATGGCACGAGTCGGGACATTGCAGGACATGGCAAGGCGTGACCATGGCACGTGTAGGGACGCATCAAGACATGGCCATGGCACTTGTCAAGACGCGTTAAGACATAGCAAGGCGTGGCAATGGCACGAGTCGGGACGTTGTAGGACATGGTAGGGTTTGGCCATGGCACGAGTCGGGACGTCGCAGGACGTGTCAGGACATGGCCATGGCACGTGTCAGGACGCGTCAAGACATAGCAGGGCGTGGCCATGGCACGAGTCGGGACGTCGCAGGACATGGCAGGGCGTGGTAGGGCATGGCCATGGCACGAGTCAAGATGCGTTTGGACTTGGCAGGGCATGGCCATGGCACGAGTCGGGACGTCATAGGACATGGGAGGGCGTGGCAGGGCATGGCCATGGCACGAGTCAAGACGTGTCAGGACGTGGCAGGGCATGGCCATGGCACGAGTCGGGACGTCGCAGGACATGGTAGGGCGTGGCCATGGCACGAGTCGGGACGTCGCAGGACATGGTAGGGCGTGGCCATGGCACGAGTCGGGACGTCGCAGGATGCGTCAGGACATGGCCATGGCACGTGTCAGGACGCATCAGGATATGGCCATGGCACGTGTCAAGACGCATAAGGACATGGCCATAGCACGTGTCCGGACGCGTCAGGACATGGAAGGGCATGGCCATGGCACGAGTCGGGACCTCGCAGGACGTGTCAGGACATGGCCATGGCACGTGTCAGGACGCGTCAGGACATGGCAGGGCGTGGCCATAGCACGAGTCAAGATGTCACAGGACATGGCAGGATATGGCCATGGTCGTGTCAGGACGCGTCAGGACATGGCAGGGCGTGGCCATGGCACGAGTCAGGACGCCGCAGGGCGTGGCAATGGCACGAGTCGGGATGTCGCAGGACGTGTCAGGTCATGGCCATGGCACGTGTCAGGACTCGTCAGGACATGGTAGGGCGTGGCCATGGCACGAGTTGGGACGTCGCAGGACATGGCAGGGCGTGGCGATGGCACGAGTCGGGACCTTGCAGGACGTGCCAGGACATGGCCAGGCACGTGAAAGGACGCGTCAGGATATGGCCATGGCACGTGTCAGGACGCATCAGGATATGGCCATGGCACGTGTCAGGACTCATATGGACATGGCCATAGCACGTGTCCGGCCGCGTCAGGACATGGAAGGGCGTGGCCATGGCACGAGTCGGGACGTTGCAGGAAATGGCAGGGCGTGACCATGGCACGTGTAGGGACGCATCAAGACATGGCCATGGCACTTGTCAAGACGCGTTAACACATAGCAAGGCGTGGCAATGGCACGAGTCGGGACGTTGTAGGACATGGCAGGGTGTGGCCATGGCACGAGTCGGGACATCGCAGGACGTGTCAGGACATGGCCATGGCACGTGTCAGGACACGTCAAGACATAGCAGGGCGTGGCCATGGCACGAGTCGGGACGTCGCAGGACATGGCAGGGCGTGGCAGGGCATGGCCATGGCACGAGTCAAGATGCGTTTGGACGTGGCAGGGCATGGCCATGACACGAGTCGGGACGTCATAGGACATGGCAGGGCGTGGCAGGGCATGGCCATGGCACGAGTCAAGACGTGTCAGGACTTAGCAGGGCATGGCCATGGCACGAGTCGGGACGTCGCAGGACATGGTAGGGCGTGGCCATGGCACGAGTCGGGACGTCGCAGGATGCATCAGGACATGGCCATGGCACGTGTCAGGACGCATCAGGATATGGCCATGGCACGTGTCAAGACGCATAAGGACATGGCCATAGCACGTGTCCGGACGCGTCAGGACATGGAAGGGCATGGCCATGGCACGAGTCGGGACCTCGCAGGACGTGTCAGGACATGGCCATGGCACGTGTCAGGACGCGTCAGGACATGGCAGGGCGTGGCCATAGCACGAGTCAAGATGTCACAGGACATGGCAGGATATGGCCATGGTGCGTGTCAGGACGCGTCAGGACATGGCAGGGCGTGGCCATGGCACGAGTCAGGACGTCGCAGGACATGGCAGGATATGGCCATGGTACGTGTCAGGACGTGTCAGGACATGGCCATGGCACGCGTCAGGACGTGGCAGGGCATGGCTATGGCACGAGTCAGGACGTCGCAGGAAATGGCCATGGCACGTGTCAGGACGTGGCAGGGCATGGTCATGGCACGAGTGAGGACGTCGCAGGACATCGCAGGATATGGCCCTTGTTTGTGTCACGACGCGTCAGGACGTGGCCATGATACGTGTCAAGATGTGTCAGGACATGGCGATGGCACGTGTCAGGACGCGTCAGGGCATGGCAGGGCGAAGCCATAGCACGAGTCAAGATGTCGCATGAAATAGCAGGATATGGCCATGGTACGTGTCAGGACGCGTCAGGACATGGCAGGGCGTGGCCATGCCATGAGTCAAGACGTCGCAGGACATGGCAGGATATGGCCATTGTACGTGTCAGGACGCGTCAGGACATGGCCATGGCACACGCCAGGACGTGGCAAGGTGTGGCCATGGCAAGAGTCAGGACGTCGCAGGACATGGCCATGGCACCCGTCAGGACGTGGCAGGGCGTGGTCATGGCAGAAGTTAGGACGTCGCAAGACAAGGCAGGACATGGCCATGGCACGTGTCAGGACACGTCAGGACATGGCAGGGCGAGGCCATGGCACGAGTCAGGACATCGCAGGACATGACAGGGCGTGGCCATGGCACGAGTTGGGACGTTGCAGGATGCGTCAGGACATGGCCATGGCACGTGTCAAGACGCAATAGGATATGGCCATTGCACGTGTCAGGACGCATAAGGAGATGTCCATAGCACGTGTCCGGACGCGTTAGGACATGGAAGGGCGTGGCCATGGCACGAGTCGGGACGTCGCAGGACATGGCAGGGCGTGGCCATGGCACGTGTAGGGACGCATCAAGACATGGCCATGGCACTTGTCAAGACGCGTCAAGACATAGCAAGGCGTGGCAATGGCACGAGTCGGGACGTCGCAGGACATGGTAGGGCGTGGCCATAGCACGAGTCGGGACGTCGCAGGACGTGCCAGGACATGGCCATGACACTTGTCAGGACGCGTCAAGACATGGTAGGGCGTGGCCATGGCACGAGTTAGGACGTCGCAGGTCATGGCAGGATATAGCCATGGTACGTGTCAGGACGCGCCAGGACATGGCCATGGCACGCGTCAGGACGTGGCAGGGCATGGCTATGGCACGAGTCAGGACGTCGCAGGACATGGCCATGGCACGCGTCAGGACGTCGTAGGGCGTGGTCATGGCACGAGTGAGGACATCGCAGGACATCGCAGGATATGGCCCTTGTATGTGTCATGACGCGTCAGGACGTGGCCATGATACGTGTCAAGATGCGTCCGGACATGGCCATGGCACGTGTCATGACGCATTAGAACATGGAAGGGCGTGGCCATGGCACGAGTCAGGACGCCGCTGGGCGTGGCAATGGCACGAGTCGGGACGTCGCAGGACGTGTCAGGTCATGGCCATGGCACGTGTCAGGACTCGTCCGGACATGGTAGAGCGTGGCCATGGCACGAGTCGGGATGTCGCAGGACATGGCAGGGCGTGGCCATGGCACGAGTCGGGACCTTGCAGGACATGCCAGGACATGGCCATGGCACGTGAAAGGACGCGTCAGGATATGGCCATGGCACGTGTCAGGACGCATCAGGATATGGCCATGGCACATGTCAGGACTCATATGGACATGGCCATAGCACATGTCCGGACGCGTCAGGACATGGAAGGGCGTGGCCATGGCACGAGTCGGGACATTGCAGGACATGGCAAGGCGTGACCATGGCACGTGTAGGGACGCATCAAGACATGGCCATGGCACTTGTCAAGACGCGTTAAGACATAGCAAGGCGTGGCAATGGCACGAGTCGGGACGTTGTAGGACATGGTAGGGTGTGGCCATGGCACGAGTCGGGACGTCGCAGGACGTGTCAGGACATGGCCATGGCACGTGTCAGGACGCGTCAAGACATAGCAGGGCGTGGCCATGGCACGAGTCGGGACGTCGCAGGACATGGCAGGGCGTGGTAGGGCATGGCCATGGCACGAGTCAAGATGCGTTTGGACTTGGCAGGGCATGGCCATGGCACGAGTCGGGACGTCATAGGACATGGGAGGGCGTGGCAGGGCATGGCCATGGCACGAGTCAAGACGTGTCAGGACGTGGCAGGGCATGGCCATGGCACGAGTCGGGACGTCGCAGGACATGGTAGGGCGTGGCCATGGCACGAGTCGGGACGTCGCAGGACATGGTAGGGCGTGGCCATGGCACGAGTCGGGACGTCGCAGGATGCGTCAGGACATGGCCATGGCACGTGTCAGGACGCATCAGGATATGGCCATGGCACGTGTCAAGACGCATAAGGACATGGCCATAGCACGTGTCCGGACGCGTCAGGACATGGAAGGGCATGGCCATGGCACGAGTCGGGACCTCGCAGGACGTGTCAGGACATGGCCATGGCACGTGTCAGGACGCGTCAGGACATGGCAGGGCGTGGCCATAGCACGAGTCAAGATGTCACAGGACATGGCAGGATATGGCCATGGTCGTGTCAGGACGCGTCAGGACATGGCAGGGCGTGGCCATGGCACGAGTCAGGACGCCGCAGGGCGTGGCAATGGCACGAGTCGGGATGTCGCAGGACGTGTCAGGTCATGGCCATGGCACGTGTCAGGACTCGTCAGGACATGGTAGGGCGTGGCCATGGCACGAGTCGGGACGTCGCAGGACATGGCAGGGCGTGGCCATGGCACGAGTCGGGACCTTGCAGGACTTGCCAGGACATGGCCATGGCACGTGAAAGGACGCGTCAGGACATGGCAAGGCGTGGCCATGGCACGAGTCGGGACCTTGCAGGACGTATCAAGACATGGCCATGGCACGTGTCAGGACGCGTCAGGACATGGCAAGGCGTGGCCATGGCACGAGTCATGACGTCGCAGGACATGGCAGGATATGGCCATGGTACGTGTCAGGACGTGTCAAGACATGACCATGGCACGCGTCAAGACTTGGCAGGGCGTGGTCATGGCACAAGTTAGGACGTCGCAGGACATGGCAGGACATGGCCATGGCACGTGTCAAGACGCGTCAGTACATGGCAGGGCGTGGCCATGGCACGAGTTAGGACGTCGCGGGACATGGCAAGGCGTGGCCATGGCACGAGTCGGGACGTCGCAGGATGCGTCAAGACATGGCCATGGCACGTGTCAGGACGCATCAGGATAAGGCCATGGCACGAGGTGGGACGTCGCAGGACATGGCAGGGCGTGACCATGGCACGTGTAGGGACGCATCAAGACATGGCCATGGCACTTGTCAAGACGCGTTAAGACATAGCAAGGCGTGGCAATGGCATGAGTCGGGACGTTGTAGGACATGGTAGGGTGTGGCCATGGCACGAGTCGGGACGTCGTAGGACGTGTCAGGACGCGTCAAGACATAGCAGGGCGTGGCAGGGCATGGCCATGGCACGAGTCAAGACGCGTCAAGACGTGGTAGGGCATGGCCATGGCACGAGTCGAGACGTCGCAGGACATGGTAGGGCGTGGCCATGGCACGAGTCGGGACGTCGCAGGATGCGTCAGGACATGGCCATGGCACGTGTCAGGACGCATCAGGATATGGCCATGGCACGTGTCAAGACGCATAAGGACATGGCCATAGCACGTGTCCTGACGCGTCAGGACATGGAAAGGCATGGCCATGGCACGAGTCGGGACCTCGCAGGACGTGTCAGGACATGGCCATGGCACGTGTCAGGACACGTCAGGACATGGCAGAGCGTGGCCATAGCACGAGTCAAGATGTCACAGGACATGGCAGGATATGGCCATGGTGCGTGTCAGGACGCGTCAGGACATGGCAGGGCGTGGCCATGGCACGAGTCAGGACGTCGCAGGTCATGGCAGGATATGGCCATGGTACGTGTCAGGACGCGCCAGGACATGGCCATGGCACGCGTCAGGACGTGGCAGGGCATGGCTATGGCACGAGTTAGGACGTCGCAGGACATGGCCATGGCACACGTCAGGACGTGGCAGGGCGTGGTCATGGCACGAGTGAGGACGTCGCAGGACATTGCAGGATATGGCCCTTGTATGTGTCACGATGCGTCAGGACGTGGCCATGATACGTGTCAAGATGCGTCAGAATATGGCCATGGCATGTGTCAGGGCGCATTAGAACATGGCAGGGCGTGGCCATGGCACGAGTCAGGACGCCGCAGGGCGTGGCAATGGCACAAGTCGGGATGTCGCAGGACGTGTTAGGTCAAGGCCATGGCACGTGTCAGGACTCGTCAGGACATGGTAGGGCGTGGCCATGGCACGAGTCGGGACGTCGCAGGACATGGCAGGGCGTGGCCATGGCACGAGTCGGGACCTTGCAGGACGTGCCAGGACATGGCCATGGCACGTGAAAGGACGCGTCAGGACATGGCAAGGCGTGGCCATGGCACGAGTCGGGACCTTGCAGGACGTGTCAGGACGCGTCAGGACATGGCAAGGCGTGGCCATGGCACGAGTCATGACGTCGCAGGACATGGCAGGATATGGCCATGGTACGTGTCAGGACGTGTCAAGACATGACCATGGCACGCGTCAAGACTTGGCAGGGCGTGGTCATGGCACAAGTTAGGACGTCGCAGGACATGGCAGGACATGGCCATGGCACGTGTCAGGACGCGTCAGTACATGGAAGGGCGTGGCCATGACACGAGATAGGACGTCGCAGGACATGGCAAGGCGTGGCCATGGCACGAGTCGGGACGTCGCAGGATGCGTCAAGACATGGCCATGACACGTGTCAGGACGCATCAGGATATGGCCATGGCACGTGTCAGGACTCATAAGGACATGGCCATAGCACGTGTCCGGACGCGTCAGGACATGGAAGGGCGTGGCCATGGCACGAGTCGGGACGTCGCAGGACATGGCAGGGCGTGACCATGGCACGTGTAGGGACGCATCAAGACATGGCCATGGCACTTGTCAAGACGCGTTAAGACATAGCAAGGCGTGGCAATGGCACGAGTCGAGACGTTGTTAGACATGGTAGGGTGTGGCCATGGCACGAGTCGGGACGTCGCAGGACGTGTCAGGACATGGCCATGGCACGTGTCAGGACCCGTCAAGACATAGCAGGGCGTGGCCATGGCACGAGTCGGGACATCGCAGGACATGGCAGGGCGTGGCAGGGCATGGCCATGGCACGAGTCAAGACGCGTCAGGACGTGGCAGAGCATGGCCATGGCACGAGTCGGGACGTCGCAGGACATGGTAGGGCGTGGCCATGGCACGAGTCGGGACGTCGCAGGATGCGTCAGGACATGGCCATGGCACGTGTCAGGACGCATTAGGATATGGCCATGGCACGTGTCAAGACGCATAAGGACATGGCCATAGCACGTGTCCGGACGCGTCAGGACATGGAAGGGCATGGCCATGGCACGAGTCGGGACCTCGCAGGACGTGTCAGGACATGACCATGGCACGTGTCAGGACGCGTCAGGACATGGCAGAGCGTGGCCATAGCACGAGTCAAGATGTCACAGGACATGGCAGGATATGGCCATGGTGCGTGTCAGGACGCGTCAGGACATGGCAGGGCGTGGCCATGGCACGAGTCAGGACGTCGCAGGTCATGGCAGGATATGGCCATGGTACGTGTCAGGACGCGCCAGGACATGGCCATGGCACGCGTTAGGACGAGGCAGGGCATGGCTATGGCACGAGTCAGGACGTCGCAGGACATGGCCATGGCACGCGTCAAGACGTGGCAGGGCGTGGTCATGGCACGAGAGAGGACGTCGCAGGACATTGCAGGATATGGCCCTTGTATGTGTCACGATGCGTCAGGACGTGGCCATGATACGTGTCAAGATGCGTCACGACATGGCCATGACACATGTCAGGCGCATTAGAACATGGCAGGGCGTGGCCATGGCACGAGTCAGGACGCCGCAGGGCGTGGCAATGGCACGAGTCGGGATGTCGCAGGACGTGTCAGGTCATGGCCATGGCACGTGTCAGGACTCGTCAGGACGTGGTAGGGCGTGGCCATGGCACGAGTTGGGACGTCGCAGGACATGGCAGGGCATGGCCATGGCACGAGTCGGGACCTTGCAGGACGTGCCAGGACATGGCCATGGCACGTGAAAGGACGCGTCAGGACATGGCAAGGCGTGGCCATGGCACGAGTCGGGACCTTGCAGGACGTGTCAGGACATGGCCATGGCACGTGTCAGGTCGCGTCAGGACATGGCAAGGCGTGGCCATGGAACGAGTCATGACGTCGCAGGACATGGCAGGATATGGCCATGGTACGTGTCAGGACGTGTCAAGACATGGCCATGGCACGCGTCAAAACTTGGCAGGGCGTGGTCATGGCACAAGTTAGGACGTCGCAGGACATGGCAGGACATGGCCATGGCACGTGTCAGGACGCGTCAGTACATGGCAGGGCGTGGCCATGGCACGAGATAGGACGTCGCAGGACATGGCAGGGCATGGCCATGGCACGAGTCGGGACGTCGCAGGATACGTCAAGACATGGCCATGGCACGTGTCAGGACGCATCAGGATATGGCCATGGCACGTGTCAGGACTCATAAGGACATGGCCATAGCACGTGTCCGGACGCGTCAGGACATGGAAGGGCGTGGCCATGGCACGAATCGGGACGTCGCAGGACATGGCAGGGCGTGACCATGGCACGTGTAGGGATGGCCATAGCACTTGTCAAGACGCGTTAAGACATAGCAAGGCGTGGCAATGGCACGAGTCGGGACGTTGTAGGAAATGGCAGGGTGTGGCCATGGCACGAGTCGGGACGTCGCAGGACGTGTCAGGACATGGCCATGGCACGTGTCAGGACGCGTCAAGACATAGCAGGGCGTGGCCATGGCACGAGTCGGGACGTCGCAGGACATGGCAGGGCGTGGCAGGGCATGGCCATGGCACGAGTCAAGGACGTGGCAGGGCATGGCCATGGCACGAGTCGGGACGTCGCAGGATGCGTCAGGACATGGCCATGGAACGTGTCAGGACGCATCAGGATATGGCCATGGCACGTGTCAAGACGCATAAGGACATGGCCATAGCACGTGTCCGGACGCGTCAGGACATGGAAGGGCATGGCCATGGCACGAGTCGGAACCTCGTAGGACGTGTCAGGACTTGGCCATGGCACGTGTCAGGACGCGTCAGGACATGGCAGGGCGTGGCCATAGCACGAGTCAAGATGTCACAGGACATGGCAGGATAAGGCCATGGTGCGTGTCAGGACGCGTCAGGACATGGTAGGGCGTGGCCATGCCACGAGTCAAGACGTCGCAGGACATGACAGGTAATGGCCATGGTATGTGTCAGGACGCGTCAGGACATGGTCATGGCACGCGTCAGAACGTGGCAGGTTGTGGCCATGGAACGAGTCAGGATGTCGCAAGACGTGGCAGGATATGGCCATGGTACGTGTCAGGACGCGTCAGGACATGGCCATGGAACGGGTCAGAACGTGGCAGGGTGTGGCCATGGCACGAGTCAGGATATCGCAAGACGTGGCAGGGCATGGTCATGGCACAAGATTGGACGTTGCAGGACATGGCAGGATATGGCCATGGTACGTATCAGGACGCGTCAGGACGTGGAAGTGTGTGGCCATGGCACGAGTCAGGACGTCGCAGGACATGGTAGGGCGTGGCCATGGCACGAGTCGGGACCTTGCAGGACGTGTCAGGACATGGCCATGGCACGTGTCACGACGCGTCAGGACATGGTAAGGCGTGGCCATGGCACGAGTCATGACGTCGCAGGACATGGCTGGATATGGCCATGGTACTTGTCAGGACGTGTCAGGACATGGCCATGGCACGCGTCAGGACGTGGCAGGGAGTGGCAATGGCACGAGTCAGGATGTCGCAGGACGTGGCAGGGCGTGGTCATGGCTCAAGTTAGGACGTTGCATGACATGGCCGGATATGGCCATGGTACGTGTCAGGATGCATCAGGACGTGGAAGGGCGTGGCCATGGCACGAGTCAGGAAGTCGCAGGACATGGCAAGGCGTGGCCATGGCACGAGTCAGGACCTCGCAGGACGTGTCAGGATATGGCCATGGCACGTGTTCTAGAAATGGTAGGGCGTGGCCATGGCACGAGTCAAGACGTCGCAGGACATGGCAGGATATGGCCATGGTACGTGTTCGGACGCGTCAGGACATGACCATGGCACGCGTCAGGACGTGGCAGGGTGTGGCCATGGCACGAGTTAGGACATCGCAGGACATGGCCATGGCACGCATCATGACGTGGTCGGGTGTGGTCATGGCACAAGTTAGGACGTTGCATGACATGGCCATGGCACGTGTCAGGACGCGTCACGACATGGCAGGGCATGGCCATGGCACGAGTCGGGACGTTGCAGCACATGGCAGGGCGTTGCCATGGCACGAGTCAAGACCTCGCAGGACGTGACAGGACATGGCGATGGTACGTGTCAGGACGCGTCATGGAAGGCAGGGCGTGGCCATGGAACGAGTCAAGACGTCGCTAGACATTGCAGGATATGGCCATGGTACGTGTCTGGACGCATCAGAACATGGCCATGGCACGCGTCAGGACGTGGCAGGGTGTGCCCATGGCACGAGTCAGGACGTCGCAGGACATGGCCATGGCACACGTCAGGACTTGGCAGGGCATGGTCATGGCACAAGTTAGGACGTCGCAGGACATGGCAGGACATGGCCATGGCACGTGTCAGGACGCGTCAGGATATGGCAGGGCGTGGCCATGGCACGAGTCTTGACATCGCAGGATATGGCAGGGCGTGGCCATGGCACGAGTCAGGACGTCGCAAGATGCATCAGGACATGGCCATGGCACGTGTCAAGACGCATCAGGGTATGGCCATGGCACGTGTCAGGACGCATAAGGACATGGCCATAGCACGTATGCGTACACGTCAAGAAATGGAAGGGCGTGGCCATGGCACGAGTCGGGACGTCGTAGGACATGGAAGGGCGTGGCCATGGCACGTGTTGGGACGCATCAGGACATGGCCATGGAACTTGTCAAGACGCGTCAAGTCATAGGAGGGAGTGGCCATTGCTCGAGTCAAGATATCACAGGACATAGCAGGATATGGCCATGGTGCGTGTCACATCGCGTCAGGACATGGCAGGGCGTGGCTATGCCACGAGTCAAGACGTCACAGGACATGGCAGGATATGGCCATGGTACGTGTTAGGACGCGTCAGGACATGGCCATGGCACGCGTCAAAACGTGGTAGGGTGTGGCCATGGATCGAGTCAGGATGTCGCAAGACGTGGCAGGATATGGCCATGGTACGTGTCCAGACGCGTCAGGACATGACCGTGGCACGCGTCAGAACGTGGCAGGGTGTGGCCATGGCACGAGTCAGGTTGTCGCAAGACGTGGCAGGGCGTGGTCATGGCACAAGATAGGACGTTGTAGGACATGGCAGGATATGGCCATGGTACGTGTCAGGACGCGTCAGGACATGGCAGGGCGTGGCCATAGCACGAGTCAAGATGTCACAGGACATGGCAGGATATGGCCATGGTGCGTGTCAGGACGCGTCAGAACATGGCAGGGCGTGGCCATGCCACGAGTCAAGACGTCGCAGGACATGGAAGGATATGGCCATGGTACGTGTCAGGACGGGTCAGGACATGGCCATGGCACGCGTCAGAACGTGGCAGGGTGTGGCCATGGCACGAGTCAAGACGTAGCAAGACATTGAAGGATATGGCCATGGTATGTGTCTGGACGCGTTAGGACATGGCAGGGCGTAGCAATGCCACGAGTCAAGACGTCGCAGGACATGGCAGGATATAGCCATGGTACGTGTCAGGACGCGTCAGGACATGGCAGGGCGTAGCCATGCCACGAGTCTAGACGTTGCAGGACATGGCAGGGCGTGGCCATGCCACGAGTCTAGACGTCTTGACTAGTGCCATGGCCACGCCCTGCCATGTCGTGACCACGCCCTGCCACGTCTTGCGACACCCTGACTCGTGCCATGGCCACACCCTGCCATGTTCTGACGCGTGCCATGGCCCTGTCCTGACGCGTCCAGACACGTACCATTGCCATATCCTGCCATGTCCTACAACGTCTTGACTCGGGCCATGGCCACCCCATGCCACGTCCTGACGCGTGCCATGGCCATGTCCTGACGGGTCCTGACACGTACCATGGCCATATCCGGCCATGTCCTGCGACGTCTTGACTCGTGCCATGGCCACGCCCTGCTACGTCATGACGCTTGCCATGGCCATGTCCAGCGACGTCCTGTCTCGTGCCATGGCCACACCCTGCCACGTCCTGACGCGTGCCATGGCCATGTCCTGACACGTCCTGACACGTACCACGGCCATATCCGGCCATGTCCTGCGACGTCTTGACTCGTGCCATGGCCACGCCCTGCCATGTCCTGACGAGTCATGACACGTGCCATGGCCATGCCCTGACACGTCCTGCAAGGTCCCGAATCGTGCCATGGCCACGCCCTGCAATGTCCTGCAACGTCTCGACTCGTGCCATGGCCACGCCCTTCCACGTCCTGACGCGTCCTGACACGTACCATGGCCATATCCTGCCATGTCCTGCAACGTCCTAACTTGTGCCATGACCATGCCCTGCCACGTCTTGCGACACCCTGACTCGTGCCATGGCCACACCCTGCCATGTTCTGACGCGTGCCATGGCCCTGTCCTGACGCGTACAGACACGTACCTTTGCCAAATCCTGCCATGTCCTGCAACGTCTTGACTCGTGCCATGGCCACGCCCTGCCATGTCCTGACGCGTCCTGACCCGTGCCATGGCCATGTCCTGACATGTCCTGCGAGGTCCCAAATCGTGCCATGGCCACGCCTTGCCTTGTCTTGCGACGTCCCGACTCGTGCCATGGCCACGCCCTGACACGTCCTGACGCGTCCTGACACGTACCATGGCCATATCCTGCCATGTCCTGCAACGTCCTAACTTGTGCCATGACCACACCCTGCCACGTCCTGCGACATCCTGACTCGTGCCATGGCCACACCCTGCAACATCCTGACGCGATCCATGGCCATGTCCTGACGCGTCCTGACACGTACCATGGCCATATCCTGCCATGTCCTGCGACGTCATGACTCGTGCTATGGCCACGCCCTGCCATGTCCTGACGCATCCTAACACGTGCCATGGCCATGTCCTGACACATCCTGCGAGGTCCCGACTCGTGCCATGGCCACACCCTGCCATGTCCTGCATCGTCCCGACTCGTTCCATGGCAACGCCCTGCCATATCTTGACGCGTCCTGACACGTGCCATGGCGATGTCCAGACACGTCCTGCGACGTCCCGACTCGTGCCATGGCCACGCCCTGCCATGTCCTGCAACGTCCCGACTCGTGCCATAGCCATGCCCTGCTATGTCCATACGCATCTTGACAAGTGCCATGGCCATGTCCTGATGCGTCCCTACATGTGCCATGGCCACGCCCTTCCATGTTCTGACACGTCCGGACACGTGCCATGGCCATATCCAGATGCGTCCTGACATGTCCTGACACGTCCTGCGAGGTCCTGACTCGTGCCATGGCCACGCGCTGCCATGTCCTGCGACGTCCCGACTCGTTCCATGGCCACGCCCTGCTATGTCCTTACGCGTCTTGACAAGTGCCATGGCCATGTCCTGATGCGTCCCTACACGTGCCATGGCCACGCCCTGCCATGTCCTGCGACGTCCCGACTCGTGCCATGGTAACGCCCTTCCATGTCATGACACGTCCGGACACGTGCCATGGCCATATCCAGATGCGTCCTGACATGTCCTGACACGTCCTGCGAGGTCCTGACTCGTGCCATGGCCACGCGCTGCCATGTCCTGCGACGTCCCGACTCGTTCCATGGCCACGCCCTGCTATGTCCTTACGCGTCTTGACAAGTGCCATGGCCATGTCCTGATGCGTCCCTACACGTGCCATGGCCACGCCCTGCCATGTCCTGCGACGTCCCGACTCGTGCCATGGTAACGCCCTTCCATGTCATGACACGTCCGGACACGTGCCATGGCCATATCCAGATGCGTCCTGACATGTCATGACACGTCCTGCGAGGTCCTGACTCGTGCCATGGCCACGCGCTGCCATGTCCTGCGACGTCCCGACTCGTTCCATGGCCACGCCCTGCTATGTCCTTACGCGTCTTGACAAGTGCCATGGCCATGTCCTGATGCGTCCCTACACGTGCCATGGCCACGCCCTGCCATGTCCTGCGACGTCCCGACTCGTGCCATGGTAACGCCCTTCCATGTCATGACACGTCCGGACACGTGCCATGGCCATATCCTGATGCGTCCTGACATGTCCTGACACGTCCTGCGAGGTCCTGACTCGTGCCATGGCCACGCCCTGCCATATCCTGCGAAGTCCCGACTCGTGCCATGGCCACGCCCTTGCACGTCCTGACGCGTCCTGACACGTACCATGGCCATATCCTGCCATGTCATGCAACGCCCTAACTTGTGCCACGACCACGTCCTGCGACATCCTGACTTGTGCCATGGCCACTCCCTGCCACGTCTTGACGCGTGCCATGGCCATGTCTTGACGCGTCCTGACACGTACCATGGCCATATCCTGCCATGTCCTGCGACGTCTTGACTCATGGCATGGCCACGCCCTGCCATGTCCTGACGCGTCCTGACACGTACCATGGCCATATCCTTCCATGTCCGGCGACATCTTAACTCGTGCTATGGCCACTCCCTTCCATGTCCTGATGCGTCCTGACACGTGGCATGACCATGTCCTGACACGTCTTGCGAGGTTCCGACTCGTGCCATGGCCACGCCCTGCCAGGTCCTGCGACGTCCCGACTCGTGCCATGGCAACTCCCTACCATGTCCTAATGCGTCCTGACACGTGCTATGGCCATGTCCTGACACGTCCTGCGACGTCCTGATACGTGCCATGGCCATGTCCTGACACGTGCCATGGCCATGTCCTGACGCGTCTTGACATGTACCATGGCTACGTCCCAACTCGTGCCATGGCCACGCCCTTGCACGTCCTGACGCGTCCTGATACGTACCATGGCCATATCCTGCCATGTTATGCAACGTCCTAACTTGTGCCATGACCACGTCCAGCGACATCCTGACTCGTGCCATGGCCACTCCCTGCCACGTCCTGACGCGTGCCATGGCCATGTCCTGACGCGTCCTAACACGTACCATGGCCATATCCTGCCATGTCCTGCGACATCTTGACTCGTGCCATGGCCACGCCCTTCCATGTCCTGACGCGTCCGGACACATGCTATGGCCATGTCCTTATGCGACTAATACGTGCCATGGACATATCCTGATGCGTCCTGATACGTGCAATGGCCATCTCCTGACGCATCCTGCGACGTTCCGACTCGTGCCATGGCCACGCCCTGCCACGTCGTGCGACGTCCCGACTCGTGCCATGGCCACGCCCTGCCATGTCCTGCCGCGTCTTGACACGTGCCATGTCTATGTCCTGCGACGTTCTAACTTGTGCCATGACCACACCCTGCCACGTCATGACGCGTGCCATGGCCATTTCCTGCAACGTCCTGACTCGTGCCATGGCCACACCCTGCCTCATCCTGACGCGTGCCATGGCCATGTCCTAACGCGTCCAGACACGTACCATGGCCATATCCTGCCATGTCTTGCGACGTCTCGACTCGTGCCATGGTCACGCCCTGCCATGTCCTGACGCGTCCTGACACGTGCCATGGCCATGTCCTGACACGTCCTGCGAGGTCCCGACTCGTGCCATGGCCACGCCCTGCCATGACCTCCGACGTCCCGACTCGTGCCATGGCCACGCCCTTCCACGTCATGACGCGTCCGGGAACGTACCATGGCCATATCCTACCATGTCATGCAACATCCTAACTTGTGCCATGACCACGCCTTGCCACGTCCTGCGACATCCTGACTCGTACCATGGCCAGATCCTGCCACGTCCTGACGCTGCCATGGCCACGTCCTGACATGTACAATGGCCATATCCTGCCATGTCCTGCGACGTGTTGACTTGTGGCATGGCCACGCCCTGCCATGTCCTGACGCGTCCTGACACGTACCATGGCCATATCATGCCATGTCCTGTGACATCTTGACTCGTGCTACGGCCACGCCCTGCCATGTCCTGACGCGTCATGACACATGCCATGGCCATGTCCTGACACGTCCTGCGAGGTCCCGACTCCTGCCATGGCCACGCCCTGCCATGTCTTGCGACGTCCCGACTCGTGCCATGGCCACGCCCTGCCATGTCTTGACGCGTCCTGACACGTGCCATGGCCATGTCCTGACACGTCCTGCGAGGTCCCGACTCGTGCCATGGCCACGCATTGCCATGACCTCCGACGTCCTGACTCGTTCCATGGCCACGCCCTTCCACGTCATGACGCGTCCTGGCAAGTACCATGGCCATATCCTACCATGTCATGCAACGTCCTAACTTGTGCCATGACCACGCCCTGCCACATCCTGCGACATCCTGACTCGTGCCATGGCCACACCCTGCCACGTCCTGACGCTGCCATAGCCATGTCCTGACGCGTCCTGACACGTACCATGGCCACATCCTGCCATGTCCTGCGACGTCTTGACTTGTAGCATGGCCATACCCTGCCATGTCCTGACGCGTCCTGACACGTACCATGGCCATATCCTGCCATGTCCTGTGACATCTTGACTCGTGCTACGGCCACGCCCTGCCATGTCCTGACGCGTCCTGACACGTGCCATGGCCATGTCCTGACACGTCCTGCGAGGTCCCGACTCGTGCCATGGCCACGCCCTGTCATGTCGTGAGACGTCCCGACTCGTGCCATGGTCCCGCCCTGCCATGTCTTGACGCGTCCTGACACGTGCCATGGCCATGTCCTGACACGTGCCATGGCCATGTCCTGACACGTCCTACGACGTCCCGACTCGTGCCATGGCCACGCCCTGCCATGTCCTGCGACGTCCCGACTCATGCCAAGGTCACGCCCTGCTATGTCCTTACGCGTCTTGACAAGTGCCATGGCCATGTCCTGATGCGTCCCTACACGTGCCATGGCCACGCCCTGCCATGTCCTGCGACGTCCCGACTCGTGCCATGGCCACGCCCTTCCATGTCCTGACACGTCCAGACACGTGCCATGGCCATATCCTGATGCGTCCTGACATGTCCTGACTCGTCCTACGAGGTCCTGACTCGTGCCATGGCCACGCCCTGCCATGTCCTGCGACGTCCCGACTCGTGCCATGGCCACGCCCTTCCACGTCCTGACGCGTCGTGACACGTCCCATGGCCATATCCTGCCATGTCATGCAACGTCCTAACTTGTGCCATGACCACGTCCTGCGACATCCTGACTCGTGCCATGGCCACTCCCTGCCACGTCCTGACGCGTGCCATGGCTATGTCCTGACGCGTCCTGACACGTACCATGGCAATATCCTGCCATGTCCTGCGACATCTTGACTTGTGGCATGGCCACGCCTTGCCATGTCCAGACGCGTCCTGACATGTACCATGGCCATATCCTACCATGTCTTGCGACATCTTGACTCGTGCTATGGCCTCGCCCTTCCATGTCCTGACGCGTCCTGACACGTGCCATGGCCATGTCAGGACATGTCCTGCGAGGTCCCAACTCGTGCTATGGCCACGCCCTGCCATGTCCTGCGACGTCCCGACTCGTGCCATGGCCACTCCCTGCCATGTCCTAACGCGTCCTGACACGTGCTATGGCCATGTCCTGACACGTCCTGCGACGTCCCGACTCGTGCCATTGCAACGCCCTGCGATGTCCTGACTCGTGCCATGGCCAAACCCTGCCATGTTCTGATACGTCCTGACACGTGCCATGGCCATGTCCTGACACGTGCCATGGCCATGTCCTGACGCGTCTTGACACGTACCATGGCCAAGTCCTGTCGCGACCTGACACGTACCACGGCCATATCCTGCCATGTCCTGCGACGTCCTGACTCGTTCCAGGACCACGCCCTGCCACGTCCTGACGCGTGACATAGCCATGTCCTGCGACGTCCTGACTCGTACCATTGCCATGCCATGCCACGTCCTGACGCTTGACATGGCCATGTCCTGACGCATCCTGACACGTACCGTTGCAATATCCTGCCATGTCCTGCGATGTCCTGACTCGTGCCACGGTAACGCCCTGCAATGTCCTGACGCGTCCTGACTCGTGCCATGGCCATTTTCTGACACGTCCTGCAACGTCCCGACTCGTGCCATGGCCATGCCCTGCCATGTCCTGCGACGTCCTGACTCGTGCCACGGTGACGCCCTGCCATGTCCTGATGCATCCTGATACGTGCCATGGCCATCTCCTGACTCATCCTGCGACGTTCCGACTCGTGCCATGGCTATGCCATACCACGTCCTGCGACGTCCCGACTCGTGCCATGGCCACGCCCTGCTATGTCCTGCCGTGTCCTGTCACGTGCCATGTCCATGTCCTGCAATGTCCTAACTTGTGCCATGATCACGCCCTGCCACGTCCTGACGCGTGCCATGGCCATGTCCTGCGACGTCCCAACTCGTGCCATGGCCACGCCATTCCATCTCCTAACGTGTCCGGACACGCTCAATGGCCATATCCTTATGCGTCCTAACACATGCCATGGCCATATCCTGTTGCATCCTGACACTTTCCATGGCCATGTCCTGATCATCCTGCGACATCCCAACTCGTGCCATGGCCACGCCCTGCCATGTCCTGCGACGTCCCGACTCGTGCCATGGCCAAGCCATGCTATGTCGTGCCACGTTTTGACACGTGCCATGTCCATGTCCTGCGACGTCCTAACTTGTGCCATGCCCACACCCTGTCACGTCATGACAGGTGCAATGGCCATGTCCTGAGACGTCATGACTCGTGCCATGGCCACACCCTACCACGTCCTGACGCGTGCCATGCCCTGGCCTGACGCGTCCAGACACGTCCCATGGCCATATCCTGCCATGTCCTGCGACGTCTTGACTCGTGCCATTGCCACGCCCTGCGATGTCCTGACGCGTCCTGACACGTGCCATGGCCATGTCCTGACACGTCCTGCGAGGTCCCGACTCGTGCCATGGCCACGCCCTGCCATCTCTTGCGAGGTCCCGACTCGTGCCATGGCCACGACCTGCCATGTCCTGCGACGTCCCGACTCGTGCCATGGCCAAGCCCTGCCACGTCCTGACGCGTCCTGACACGTACCGTGGCCATATCCTGCCATGTCCAAACACGTGCCATGGCCATGTCCTGCGACGTCCTGACTCATGCCATGGCCAAACCCTGCCACGTCCTGACGGGTGCCATGGCCATGTCCTGACGCGTCCTGACACGTACCATGGCCATCTCCGGCCATGTCCTGCGACGTCTTAACTCGTGCCATGGCCACGCCATGCCATGTCATGACGCGTCCTAACACGTGCCATGGCCGTGTCCTGACACGTCCTGCAAGGTCCCTACTCGTGCCATGGCCACGCCCTGCCATGTCCTGCGACGTCCCGACTCGTGCAATGGCACCGCCCTTCCACGTCCTAACGCGTCCAGACACGTACCATGCCCATATCCGGCCATGTCCTGCGACGTCTTGATTCGTTCAATGGCCACACCCTGCCACGTCCTAATGCGTGCCATGGCCATGTCCTGCCGCGTCCTGACACATTCCATGGCCATATCCGGCCATGTCCTGCGACGTCTTGACTCGTGCCATGGCCATGCCCTGCCATGTCCTGACCACGCCCTGCCACGTCTTGCGACACCTTGACTCGTGCCATGGCCACACCCTGCCATGTTCTGACGCGTGCCATGGCCCTGTCCTGACGCGTCCAGACACGTACCATTGCCATATCCTGCCATGTCCTGTGACTTCTTGACTCGTGCCATGGCCACACCATGCCACGTCCTGACGCGTGCCATGGCCATGTCCTGACGGGTCCTGACACGTACCATGGCCATATCCGGCCATGTCCTGCGACGTCTTGACTCGTGCCATGGCCACGCCCTGCTACATCCTGACGCTTGCCATGGCCATGTCCTGCGACGTCCTGACTCGTGCCATGGCCACACCGTGCCACGTCCTGACGCGTGCCATGGCCATGTCCTGACGCGTCCTGACACGTACCACGGCCATATCCGGCCATGTCCTGCGATGTCTTGACTCGTGCCATGGCCACGCCCTGCCATGTCCTGACGAGTCCTGACACGTGCCATGGCCATGCCCTGACACGTCCTGCAAGGTTCCGACTCGTGCCACGGCCACGCCCAGCTATGTCCATACGCGTCTTGACAAGTTCCATGGCCATGTCCTGATGCGTCCCTACACGTGCCATGGCCACGCCCTGCCATGTCCTGCGACGTCCCGACTCGTGCCATGGCCACGCCCTTCCATGTCCTGACACGTCCGGACACGTGCCATGGCCATATCCTGATGCGTCCTGACATGTCCTGACACGTCCTGCGAGGTCCTGACTCGTGCCATGGCCACGCGCTGCCATGTCCTGCGACGTCCCAACTCGTTCCATGGCCACGCCCTGCTATGTCCTTACGCTTCTTGACAAGTGCCATGGCCATGTCCTGATGCGTCCCTACACGTGCCATGGCCACGCCCTGCCATGTCCTGCGTCGTCCCGACTCGTGCCATGGCCACGCCCTTCCATGTCCTGACACGTCCGGACACGTGCCATGGCCATATCCTGATGCGTCCTGACATGTCATGACACGTCCTGCGAGGTCCGACCACGTGCCATGGCCACGCCCTGCCATGTCCTGCGACGTCCCGACTCGTGCCATGGCCACGCCCTTGCACGTCCTGACGCGTACTGACACGTACCATGGCCATATCCTCCCTTGTCATGCAATGTCATAACTTGTGCCATGACCACGTCCTGCGACATTCTGACTCGTGCCATGGCCACTCCCTGCCACGTCCTGACGCGTGCCATGGCCATGTCTTGACGCGTCCTGACACGTACCATGGCCATATCCTGCCATGTCCTGCGACGTCTTGACTCATGGCATGGCCACGCCCTGCCATGTCCTGACGCGTCCTGACACGTACCATGGCCATATCCTGCCATGTCCTGCGACATCTTGACTCGTGCTATGGCCTCAGCCTTCCATGTCCTGATGCGTCCTGACACGTGCCATGACCATGTCCTGACACACCCTGCAAGGTCCCGACTCGTGCCATGGCCACGCCTTGCCATGTCCTGCAACGTCCCGACTCGTGCCATTGCCACGCCCTGCGACGTCATGACTCGTCCATGGCCAAACCCTGCCATGTTCTGATACGTCCTGACACGTGCCATGGCCATGTCCTGACACGTGCCATGGCCATGTCCTGACGCCTCTTGACATGTACCATGGCCACATCCTGTCGCGCCCTGACACGTACCACGGCCATATCCTGCCATGTCCTGCGATGTCCTGACTTGTGCCAGGACCACGCCCTGCCACGTCTTGACGCGTGCCATGGCCATGTCATGCGACGTCCTGACTCGTGCCTTAGCCATGCCATGCCACGTCCTAACGCTTGACATGGCCATGTCCTGACGCGTCCTGACACGTACCGTTGCAATATCCTGCCATGTCCTGCGACGTCCTGACTCGTGCCACGGTAACGCCCTGCCATGTCCTGACGCGTCCTGACACGTGCCATGGCCATTTTCTGACACGTCCTACAACGTCCCGACTCGTGCCATGGCCATGCCCTGCCATGTCCTGTGACGTCCCGACTCGTGCCATGGCCACGCCCGGCCATGTCCTGATGCGTCCTGACACGTTCCATGGCCATGTCCTGAAACGTCCTGCGACGTCCCGACTCATGCCATGGCCACGCCCTGCCATGTCCTGCGACGTCCCGACTCGTGCCATGGCCACGCCCTGCCATGTCCTGACGTGTCTTGACAACTGCCATGGCAATGTCGTGATGCGTCCTGACACGTGCCATGGCCACGCCCTGCCTTGTCCTGCTACGTCTCGACTCGTGCCATCGCCACGCCCTTCCATGTCCTGACGCGTCCGGACACGTGCTATGGTCATGTCCTTATGCGTCCTAACACGTGCCATGGACATATCGTGATGCGTCCTGATACGTGCCATGGCCATCTTCTGACGCATCCTGCGACGTTCCGACTCGTGCCATGGCCACGCCCTGCCACGTCCTGCGACGTCCCGACTAGTGCCATGGCCACGCCCTGCCATGTCCTGCCGCGTCTTGACACGTGCCATGTCCATGTCCTGCAACGTCCTAACTTGTGCTTTGACCACACCCTGCCACGTCATGACGCGTGCCATGGCCATTTCCTGCAACGTCCTGACTCGTGCCATGGCCACACCCTGCCACATCCTGACGCGTGCCATGGCCATGGCCTGACGCGTCCAGACACGTACCATGGCCATATCTTGCCATGTCTTGCGACGTCTTGACTCGTGCCATGGTCACGCCCTGCCATGACCTCCGACGTCCCGACTCGTGCCATGGCCACGCCCTTCCACGTCATGACGCGTCCTGGCACGTACCATGGCCATATCCTACCATGTCATCCAGCATCCTAACTTGTGCCATGACCACGCCCTGCCACGTCCTGCGACATCCTGACTCATGCCATGGCCACACCCTGCCACGTCCTGACGCTGCCATGGCCATGTCCTGACGCGTCATGACACGTACCATGGCCATATCCTGCCATGTCCTGTGACATCTTGGCTCGTGCTACGGCCACGCCCTGCCATCTCCTGACGCGTCATGACACCTGCCATGGCCATGTCCTGACACGTCCTGCGAGGTCCTGACTCGTGCCATGGCCACGCCCTGCCATGTCGTTCGACGTCCCGACTCGTGCCATGGCCACGCCCTGCCATGTCTTGACGCGTCCTGACACGTGCCATGGCCATGTCCTGACACGTCCTGCAACGTCCCGACTCGTGCCATGGCCACGCCCTGCCATGTCCTGACGCGTCATGACAAGTGCGATGGCCATGTCTTCTTGCGTCCCTACACGTGCCATGGCCACGCCCTGCCATGCCCTGCGACGTCCCGACTCGTGCCATGGCCACGCCCTGCTATGTCCATACGCGTCTTGACAAGTGCCATGGCCATGTTATGATGCGTCCCTACACGTGCCATGGCCATGCTCTACCATGTCCTGCGACTTCCCGACTCGTGCCATGGCCACGCCCTTCCATGTCCTGACACGTCCGGACACGTGCCATGGCCATATCCTGATGCATCCTGACATGTCCTGACGCGTCCTGCGAGGTCCTGACTCGTGCCATGGCCACGCCCTGCCATGTCTTGCGACGTCCCGACTCGTGCCATGGCCACGCCCTTCCACGTCCTGACGCGTCCTGACACGTACCATGGCCATATCTTGCCATGTCATGCAACGTCCTAACTTGTGCCATGACCACGTCCTGCGACATCCAGACTCGTGCCATGGCCACTCCCTGCCACGTCCTGACGCGTGCCATGGCCATGTACTGACGCGTCCTGACACGTACCATGGCCATATCCTGATGCATCCTGACATGTCCTGACGCGTCCTGCGAGGTCCTGACTCGTGCCATGGCCACGCCCTGCCATGTCCTGCGACGTCCCGACTCGTGCCATGGCCACGCCCTTCCACGTCCTGACGCGTCCTGACACGTACCATGGCCATATCCTGCCATGTCATGCAACGTCCTAACTTGTGCCATGACCACGTCCTGCGACATCCAGACTCGTGCCATGGCCACTCCCTGCCACGTCCTGACGCGTGCCATGGCCATGTACTGACGCGTCCTGACACGTACCATGGCCATATCCTGCCATGTCTTGCGACATCTTGACTCGTGCTATGGCCTCGCCCTTCCATGTCCTGACGCGTCCTGACACGTGCCATGGCCATGTCCTGACACGTTCTGCGAGGTCCTGACTCGTGCTATGGCCACGCCCTGCCATGTCCTGCGACGTCCCGACTCGTGCCATGGCCACTCCCTGCCATGTCCTAACTCGTCCTGACACGTGCTATGGCCATGTCCTGACACGTCCTGTGACGTCCCGACTCGCGCCATTGCCACGCCCTGCGATGTCCTGACTCGTGCCATGGCCAAACCCTGCCATGTTCTGATACGTCCTGACACGTGCCATGGCCATGTCCTGACACGTGCCATGACCACGCCCTGCCACGTCCTGACGCATGCCAAGGCCATGTCCTGCGACGTCCTGCCTCGTGCCATAGCCATGCCATGCCATGTCCTGATGCTTGACATGGCCATGTCCTGACGCGTCCTGACACGTACCGTTGCAATATCCTGCCATATCCTCAGACGTCCTGACTCGTGCCACGGTAACGCCCTGCCATGTCCTGACGCGTCCTGACACGTGCCATGGTAATTTTCTGACACGTCCTGCGAGGTCCCGACTCGTGCCATGGCCACGCCCTGCCATGACCTCCGATGTCCCGACTCGTGCCACGGCCACGCCCTTCCACGTCATGATGCGTCCTGGCATGTACCATGGCCATATCCTACCATGTCATCTAACGTCCTAACTTGTGCCATGACCACGCCCTGCCACGTCCTGCGACATCCTGACTTGTGCCATGGCCACACCCTGCCACGTCCTGACGCTGCCATGGCCATGTCCTGACGCGTCCTGACATGTACCATGGCCATATCCTGCCATGTCCTGCGACGTCTTGACTTGTGGCATGGCCACGCCCTGCCATGTCCTGACGCGTCCTGACACGTACCATGGCCATATCCTGCCATGTCCTGTGACAAATTGACTCGTGCTATGGCCACACCCTGCTATGTCCTGATGCCTCATGACACGTGCCATGGCCATGTCCTGACACGTCCTGCGAGCTCCCGACTCGTGCCATGGCCACGCCCTGCCATGTCGTGCGACGTCCCGACTCGTGCCATGGCCACGCCCTACCATGTCGTGCGACGTCCCGACTCGTGCCATGGCCACGCCCTGACACGTGCCATGGCCATGTCCTGACACGTCCTGCAACGTCCCGACTCGTGCCATGGCCACGCCCTGCTATGTCCATACGCGTCTTGACAAGTGCCATGGCCATGTCCTGATGCGTCCCTACACGTGCCATGGCCACGCCTTGCCATGTCCTGCGACGTCCTGACTCGTGCCACGGTAACGCCCTGCCATGTCCTGACTCGTGCTGACATGTGCCATGGCCATTTTCTGACACGTCCTGCAACGTCCCGATTCGGGCCATGGCCACGCCTTGCCATGTCCTGCGACGTCCCGACTCGTGCCATGGCCACGCCCTGCCATGTCCTGACGTGTCTTGACTAGTGCTATGGCCATGTCCTGATGCGTCCTGACACGTGCCATGGCCACACCCTGCCTTGTCCTGCTACGTCTCGACTCGTGCCTTGGCCACGCCCTTCCATGTCCTGACGCGTCCGGACACGTGCTATGGCCATGTCCTTATGCGTCCTAACACGTGCCATGGACATATCCTGATGCGTCCTGATACGTGCCATGGCCATCTCCTGACGCATCCTGCGACGTTTCGACTCGTGCCATGGCCACGCCTTGCGACGTCCCGACTCGTGCCATGGCCACGCCCTACCATGTCCTGCCGCGTCTTGACACGTGCCATGTCCATGTCCTGCGACGTCCTAACTTGTGCCATGACCACAGCCTGCCACGTCATGACGCGTGCCATGGACATTTCCTGCGACGTCCTGACTCGTGCAATGGCCACACCCTGCCACATCCTGACGCGTGCCATGGCCATTTCCTGACGCGTTCAGACACGTACCATGGCCATATCCTGCCATGTCTTGCGACGTCTTGACTCGTGCCATGGTCACGCCCTGCCATGTCCTGACGCGTCCTGACACGTGCCATGGCCATGTCCTAACACGTCCTGCGAGGTCCCGACTCGTGCCATGGCCATGCCCTCCCATGACCTCCGACGTCCCGACTCGTGCCATGGCCACGCCCTTCCACGTCATGACGCGTCCTGGCACGTACCATGGCCATATCCTACCATGTCATGCAACGTCCTAACTTGTGCCAAGACCACGCCCTGCCACGTCCTGCGACATCCTGACTTGTGCCATGGCCACACCCTGCCACCTCCTGACGTGTGCCATGGCCACGTCCTGACGCGTCCTAACACGTACCATGGCCATATCTTGCCATGTCCTGCAACGTCTTGACTTGTGGCAGGGCCACGCCCTGCCTTGTCCTGTCGCGTCCTGACACGTACTATGGCCATATCCTGCAACGCCCTGCGACATCCTGACTCGTGCCATGGCCACGCCCTGCCATGTTCTGATTCGTCCTGACACGTGCCATGGCCATGTCCTGACACGTGCCATGGCCATGTCCTGACGCGTCTTGACACGTAACATGGCCACGTCCTGTCGCGCCCTGACACGTACCACGGCCATATCCTGCCATGTCCTGCTACGTCCTGACTCATGCCATGACCATGCCCTGCCACGTCCTGACGCGTGCCATGGCCATGTCCTGCGACGTCCTGACTCGTGCCATAGCCATGCCATGCCACGTCCTAACTCTTGACATGGCCATGTCCTGACACGTCCTGACACGTACCATTGCAATATACTGCCATGTCCTGCGACGTCCTGACTCGTGCCATGGTAACGCATGGCCATGTCCTGACGCGTCCTGACACGTGCCATGGCCATGGCCATGGCACGTGTCAGGACTCGTCAGGACATGGTAGAGCGTGGCCATGGCACGAGTCGGGACGTCGCAGGACATGGCAGGGCGTTGCCATGGCACGAGTCGGGACCTTGCAGGACGTGCCAGGACATGGCCATGGCACGTGAAAGGACGCGTCAGGATATGGCCATGGCACGTGTCAGGACGCATCAGGATATGGCCATGGCACGTGTTAGGACTCATATGGACATGGCTATAGCACGTGTCCGGACGCGTCAGGACATGGAAGGGCGTGGCCATGGCACGAGTCGGGACATTGCAGGACATGGCAAGGCGTGACCATGGCACGTGTAGGGACGCATGAAGACATGGCCATGGCACTTGTCAAGACGCGTTAAGACATAGCAAGGCGTGGCAATGGCACGAGTCGGGACGTTGTAGGACATGGTAGGGTGTGGCCATGGCACGAGTCGGGACGTCGCAGGACGTGTCAGGACATGGCCATGGCACGTGTCAGGACGCGTCAAGACATAGCAGGGCGTGGCCATGGCACGAGTCGGGACGTCGCAGGACATGGCAGGGCGTGGTAGGGCATGGCCATGGCACGAGTCAAGATGCGTTTGGACTTGGCAGGGCATGGCCATGACACGAGTCGGGACGTCATAGGACATGGGAGGGCGTGGCAGGGCATGGCCATGGCACGAGTCAAGACGTGTCAGGACGTGGCAGGGCATGGCCATGGCACGAGTCGGGACGTCGCAGGACATGGTAGGGCGTGGCCATGGCACGAGTCGGGACGTCGCAGGATGCGTCAGGACATGGCCATGGCACGTGTCAGGACGCATCAGGATATGGCCATGGCACGTGTCAAGACGCATAAGGACATGGCCATAGCACGTGTCCGGACGCGTCAGGACATGGAAGGGCATGGCCATGGCACGAGTCGGGACCTCGCAGGACGTGTCAGGACATGGCCATGGCACGTGTCAGGACGCGTCAGGACATGGCAGGTCGTGGCCATAGCACGAGTCAAGATGTCACAGGACATGGCAGGATATGGCCATGGTCGTGTCAGGACGCGTTAGGACATGGCAGGGCGTGGCCATGGCACGAGTCAGGACGCCGCAGGGCGTGGCAATGGCACGAGTCGGGATGTCGCAGGACGTGTCAGGTCATGGCCATGGCACGTGTCAGGACTCGTCAGGACATGGTAGGGCGTGGCCATGGCACGAGTCGGGACGTCGCAGGACATGGCAGGGCGTGGCCATGGCACGAGTCGGGACCTTGCAAGACTTGCCAGGACATGGCCATGGTCCGTGAAAGGACGCGTCAGGACATGGCAAGGCGTGGCCATGGCACGAGTCGGGACCTTGCAGGACGTATCAGGACATGGCCATGGCACGTGTCAGGACATGGCAAGGCGTGGCCATGGCACGAGTCATGACGTCGCAGGACATGGCAGGATATGGCCATGGTACGTGTCAGGACGTGTCAAGACATGACCATGGCACGCGTCAAGACTTGGCAGGGCGTGGTCATGGCACAAGATAGGACGTCGCAGGACATGGGAGGACATGGCCATGGCACGTGTCAAGACGCGTCAGTATATGGCAGGGCGTGGCCATGGCACGAGTTAGGACGTCGCGGGACATGGCAAGGCGTGGCCATGGCACGAGTCGGGACGTCGCAGGATGCGTCAAGACATGGCCATGGCACGTGTAGGGACGCATCAGGATAAGGCCATGGCACGTGTCAGGACTCATAAGGACATAGCCATAGCACGTGTCCGGACGCGTCAGGACATGGAAGGGCGTGGCCATGGCACGAGTCGGGACGTCGCAGGACATGGCAGGGCGTGACCATGGCACGTGTAGGGACGCATCAAGACATGGCCATGGCACTTGTCAAGACACGTTAAGACATAGCAAGGCATGGCAATGGCATGAGTCGGGACGTTGTAGGACATGGTAGGGTGTGGCCATGGCACGAGTCGGGACGTCGTAGGACGTGTCAGGACGCGTCAAGACATAGCAGGGCGTGGCAGGGCATGGCCATGGCACGAGTCAAGACGCGTCAAGACGTGGTAGGGCATGGCCATGGATCGAGTCGGGACGTCGCAGGACATGGTAGGGCGTGGCCATGGCACGAGTCGGGACGTCGCAGGATGCGTCAGGACATGGCCATGGCACGTGTCAGGACGCATCAGGATATGGCCATGGCACGTGTTAAGACGCATAAGGACATGGCCATAACACGTGTCCGGACGCGTCAGGACATGGAAAGGCATGGCCATGGCACGAGTCGGGACCTCGCAGGACGTGTCAGGACATGGCCATGGCACGTGTCAGGACGCGTCAGGACATGGCAGAGCGTGGCCATAGCACGAGTCAAGATGTCACAGGACATGGCAGGATATGGCCATGGTGCGTGTCAGGACGCGTCAGGACATGGCAGGGCGTGGCCATGGCACGAGTCAGGACGTCGCAGGTCATGGCAGGATATGGCCATGGTACGTGTCAGGACGCGCCAGGACATGGCCATGGCACGCGTCAGGACGTGGCAGGGCATGGCTATGGCACGAGTTAGGACGTCGCAGGACATGGCCATGGCACGCGTCAGGACGTGGCAGGGCGTGGTCATGGCACGAGTGAGGACGTCGCAGGACATTGCAGGATATGGCCCTTGTATGTGTCACGACGCGTCAGGACGTGGCCATGATACGTGTCAAGATGCGTCAGAACATGGCCATGGCATGTGTCAGGGCGCATTAGAACATGGCAGGGCGTGGCCATGGCACGAGTCAGGACGCCGCAGGGCGTGGCAATGGCACGAGTCGGGATGTCGCAGGACGTGTCAGGTCATGGCCATGGCACGTGTCAGGACTCGTCAGGACATGGTAGGGCGTGGCCATGGCACGAGTCGGGACGTCGCAGGACATGGCAGGGCGTGGCCATGGCACGAGTCGGGACCTTGCAGGACGTGCCAGGACATGGCCATGGCACGTGAAAGGACGCGTCAGGACATGGCAAGGCGTGGCCATGGCACGAGTCGGGACCTTGCAGGACGTGTCAGGACATGGCCATGGCACGTGTCAGGACGCGTCAGGACATGGCAAGGCGTGGCCATGGCACGAGTCATGACGTCGCAGGACATGGCAGGATATGGCCATGGTACGTGTCAGGACATGTCAAGACATGACCATGGCACGCGTCAAGACTTGGCAAGGCGTGGTCATGGCACAAGTTAGGACGTCGCAGGACATGGCAGGACGTGGCCATGGCACGTGTCAGGACGCGTCAGTACATGGAAGGGCGTGGCCATGGCACGAGATAGGACGTCGCAGGACATGGCAAGGCGTGGCCATGGCACGAGTCGGGACGTCGCAGGATGCGTCAAGACATGGCCATGGCACGTGTCAGGACGCATCAGGATATGGCCATGGCACGTGTCAGGACTCATAAGGACATGGCCATAGCACGTGTCCGGACGCGTCAGGACATGGAAGGGCGTGGCCATGGCACGAGTCGGGACGTCGCAGGACATGGCAGGGCGTGACCATGGCACGTGTAGGGACGCATCAAGACATGGCCATGGCACTTGTCAAGACGCGTTAAGACATAGCTAGGCGTGGCAATGGCACGAGTCGGGACGTTGTTAGACATGGTAGGGTGTGGCCATGGCACGAGTCGGGACGTCGCAGGACGTGTCAGGACATGGCCATGGCACGTGTCAGGACGCGTCAAGACATAGCAGGGCGTGGCCATGGCACGAGTCGGGACGTCGCAGGACATGGCAGGGCGTGGCAGGGCATGGCCATGGCACGAGTCAAGACGCGTCAGGATGTGGCAGGGCATGGCCATGGCACGAGTCGGGACATCGCAGGACATGGTAGGGCGTGGCCATGGCACGAGTCGGGACGTCGCAGGATGCGTCAGGACATGGCCATGGCACGTGTCAGGACGCATTAGGATATGGCCATGGCACGTGTCAAGACGCATAAGGACATGGCCATAGCACGTGTCCGGACGCGTCTGGACATGGAAGGGCATGGCCATGGCACGAGTCGGGACCTCGCAGGACGTGTCAGGACATGGCCATGGCACGTGTCAGGACGCGTCAGGACATTGCAGAGCGTGGCCATAGCACGAGTCAAGATGTCACAGGACATGGCAGGATATGGCCATGGTGCGTGTCAGGACGCGTCAGGACATGGCAGGGCGTGGCCATGGCACGAGTCAGGACGTCGCAGGTCATGGCAGGATATGGCCATGGTACGTGTCAGGACGCGCCAGGACATGGCCATGGCACGCGTCAGGACGTGGAAGGGCATGGCTATGGCACGAGTCAGGACGTCGCAGGACATGGCCATGCCACGCGTCAGGACGTGGCAGGGCGTGGTCATGGCACGAGCGAGGACGTCGCAGGACATCGCAGGATATGGCCCTTGTATGTGTCACGACGCGTCAGGACGTGGCCATGATACGTGTCAAGATGCGTCACGACATGGCCATGACACATGTCAGGCGCATTAGAACATGGCAGGGCGTGGCCATGGCACGAGTCAGGACGCCGCAGGGCGTGGCAATGGCACGAGTCGGGATGTCGCAGGACGTGTCAGGTCATGGCCATGGCACGTGTCAGGACTCGTCAGGACATGGTAGGGCGTGGCCATGGCACGAGTTGGGACGTCGCAGGACATGGCAGGGCGTGGCCATGGCACGAGTCGGGATCTTGCAGGACGTGCCAGGACATGGCCATGGCACGTGAAAGGACGCGTCAGGACAAGGCAAGGCGTGGCCATGGCACGAGTCGGGACCTTGCAGGACGTGTCAGGACATGGCCATGGCACGTGTCAGGTCGCGTCAGGACATGGCAAGGCGTGGCCATGGAACGAGTCATGACGTCGCAGGACATGGCAGGATATGGCCATGGTACGTGTCAGGACGTGTCAAGACATGGCCATGGCACGCGTCAAGACTTGGCAGGGCGTGGTCATGGCACAAGTTAGGACGTCGCAGGACATGGCAGGACATGGCCATGGCACGTGTCAGGACGCGTCAGTACATGGCAGGGCGTGGCCATGGCACGAGATAGGACGTCGCAGGACATGGCAGGGCATGGCCATGGCACGAGTCGGGACGTCGCAGGATGCGTCAAGTCATGGCCATGGCACGTGTCAGGACGCATCAGGATATGGCCATGGCACGTGTCAGGACTCATAAGGACATGGCCATAGCACGTGTCCGGACGCGTCAGGACATGGAAGGGCGTGGCCATGGCACGAGTCGGGACGTCGCAGGACATGGCAGGGCGTGACCATGGCACGTGTAGGGACGCATCAAGACATGGCCATGGCACTTGTCAAGACGCGTTAAGACATAGGAAGGCGTGGCAATGGCACGAGTCGGGACGTTGTAGGAAATGGCAGGGTGTGGCCATGGCACGAGTCGGGACGTCGCAGGAAATGGCAGGGCGTGGCCATGGCACGTGTCAGGACGCGTCATGACATAGCAGGGCGTGGCCATGGCACGAGTCGGGACGTCGCAGGACATGGCAGGGCGTGGCAGGGCATGGCCATGGCACGAGTCAAGGACGTGGCAGGGCATGGCCATGGCACGAGTCGGGACGTCGCAGGATGCGTCAGGACATGGCCATGGAACGTGTCAGGACGCATCAGGATATGGCCATGGCACGTGTCAAGACGCATAAGGACATAGCCATAGCACGTGTCCGGACGCGTCAGGACATGGAAGGGCATGGCCATGGCACGAGTCGGAACCTCGTAGGACGTGTCAGGACATGGCCATGGCACGTGTCAGGACGCGTCAGGACATGGCAGGGCGTGGCCATAGCACGAGTCAAGATGTCACAGGACATGGCAGGATAAGGCCATGGTGCGTGTCAGGACGCGTCAGGACATGGTAGGGCGTGGCCATGCCACGAGTCAAGACGTCGCAGGACATGACAGGTAATGGCCATGGTATGTGTCAGGACGCGTCAGGACATGGTCATGGCACGCGTCAGAACGTGGCAGGTTGTGGCCATGGAACGAGTCAGGATGTCGCAAGACGTGGCAGGATATGGCCATGGTACCTGTCAGGACGCGTCAGGACATGGCCATGGCACGGGTCAGAACGTGGCAGGGTGTGGCCAAGGCACGAGTCAGGATATCGCAAGACGTGGCAGGGCATGGTCATGGCACAAGATTGGACGTTGCAGGACATGGCAGGATATGGCCATGGTACGTATCAGGACGCGTCAGGACGTGGAAGTGTGTGGCCATGGCACGAGTAAGGACGTCGCAGGACATGGCAGGGCGTGGCCATGGCACGAGTCGGGACCTTGCAGGACGTGTCAGGACATGGCCATGGCACGTGTCACAACGCGTCAGGACATGGTAAGGCGTGGCCATGGCACGAGTCATGACGTCGCAGGACATGGCTGGATATGGCCATGGTACTTGTCAGGACGTGTCAGGACATGGCCATGGCACGCGTCAGGACGTGGCAGGGAGTGGCAATGGCACGAGTCAGGATGTCGCAGGACGTGGCAGGGCGTGGTCATGGCTCAAGTTAGGACGTTGCATGACATGGCCGGATATGGCCATGGTACGTGTCAGGACGCATCAGGACATGGAAGGGCGTGGCCATGGCACGAGTCAGGAAGTCGCAGGACATGGCAAGGCGTGGCCATGGCACGAGTCAGGACCTCGCAGGACGTGTCAGGATATGGCCATGGCACGTGTTCTAGAAATGGTAGGGCGTGGCCATGGCACGAGTCAAGACGTCGCAGGACATGGCAGGATATGGCCATGGTACGTGTTCGGACGCGTCAGGACATGACCATGGCACGCGTCAGGACGTGGCAGGGTGTGGCCATGGCACGAGTTAGGACATCGCAGGACATGGCCATGGCACGCATCATGACGTGGTCGGGTGTGGTAATGGCACAAGTTAGGACGTTGCATGACATGGCCATGGCACGTGTCAGGACGCGTCAGGACATGGCAGGGCATGGCCATGGCACGAGTCGGGACGTTGCAGCACATGGCAGGGCGTTGCCATGGCACGAGTCAAGACCTCGCAGGACGTGACAGGACATGGCGATGGTACGTGTCAGGACGCGTCATGGCAGGGCAGGGCGTGGCCATGGAACGAGTCAAGACGTCGCTAGACATTGCAGGATATGGCCATGGTACGTGTCTGGACGCATCAGAACATGGCCATGGCACGCGTCAGGACGTGGCAGGGTGTGCCCATGGCACGAGTCAGGACGTCGCAGGACATGGCCATGGCACACGTTAGGACTTGGCAGGGCATGGTCATGGCACAAGTTAGGACGTCGCAGGACATGGCAGGACATGGCCATGGCACGTGTCAGGACGCGTCAGGATATGGCAGGGCGTGGCCATGGCACGAGTCTTGACATCGCAGGATATGGCAGGGCGTGGCCATGGCACGAGTCAGGACGTCGCAAGATGCGTCAGGACATGGCCATGGCACGTGTCAAGACGCATCAGGGTATGGCCATGGCACGTGTCAGGACGCATAAGGACATGGCCATAGCACGTATGCGTACACGTCAAGAAATGGAAGGGCGTGGCCATGGCACGAGTCGGGACGTCGTAGGACATGGAAGGGCCTGGCCATGGCACGTGTTGGGACGCATCAGGACATGGCCATGGAACTTGTCAAGACGCGTCAAGTCATAGCAGGGAGTGGCCATTGCTCGAGTCAAGATATCACAGGACATAGCAGGATATGGCCATGGTGCGTGTCACGACGCGTCAGGACATGGCAGAGCGTGGCCATGCCACGAGTCAAGACGTCACAGGACATGGCAGGATATGGCCATGGTACGTGTTAGGACGCATCAGGACATGGCCATGGCACGCGTCAAAACGTGGCAGGGTGCGGCCATGGATCGAGTCAGGATGTCGCAAGACGTGGCAGGATATGGCCATGGTACATGTCAAGACGCGTCAGGACATGACCATGGCACGCGTCAGAACGTGGCAGGGTGTGGCCATGGCACGAGTCAGGTTGTCGCAAGACGTGGCAGGGCGTGGTCATGGCACAAGATAGGACGTTGCAGGACTTGGCAGGATATGGCCATGGTACGTGTCAGGACGCGTCAGGACATGGCAGGGCGTGGCCATAGCACGAGTCAAGATGTCACAGGACATGGCTGGATATGGCCATGGTGCGTGTCAGGACGCGTCAGAACATGGCAGGGCGTGGCCATGCCACAAGTCAAGACGTCGCAGGACATGGAAGGATATGGCCATGGTACGTGTCAGGACGGGTCAGGACATGGCCATGGCACGCGTCAGAACGTGGCAGGGTGTGGCCATGGCACGAGTCAAGACGTAGCAAGACATTGAAGGATATGGCCATGGTACGTGTCTGGACGCGTCAGGACATGGCAGGGCGTAGCAATGCCACGAGTCAAGACGTCGCAGGACATGGCAGGATATAGCCATGGTACGTGTCAGGACGCGTCAGGACATGGCAGGGCGTAGCCATGCCAAGAGTCTAGACGTCGCAGGACATGGCAGGGCGTGGCCATGCCACGAGTCTAGACGTCTTGACTAGTGCCATGGCCACGCCCTGCCATGTCCTGACCACGCCCTGCCACGTCTTGCGACACCCTGACTCGTGCCATGGCCACACCCTGCCATGTTCTGACGCGTGCCATGGCCCTGTCCTGACGCGTCCAGACACGTACCATTGCCATATCCTGCCATGTCCTACGACGTCTTGACTCGGGCCATGGCCACCCCATGCCACGTCCTGACGCGTGCCATGGCCATGTCCTGACGGGTCCTGACACGTACCATGGCCATATCCGGCCATGTCCTGCGACGTCTTGACTCGTGCCATGGCCACGCCCTGCTACGTCATGACGCTTGCCATGGCCATGTCCAGCGACGTCCTGTCTCGTGCCATGGCCACACCCTGCCACGTCCTGACGCGTGCCATGGCCATGTCCTGACACGTCCTGACACGTACCACGGCCATATCCGGCCATGTCCTGCGACGTCTTGACTCGTGCCATGGCCCCGCCCTGCCATGTCCTGACGAGTCATGACACGTGCCATGGCCATGCCCTGACACATCCTGCAAGGTCCCGAATCGTGCCATGGCCACACCCTGCAATGTCCTGCAACGTCTCGACTCGTGCCATGGCCACGCCCTTCCACGTCCTGACGCGTCCTGACACGTACCATGGCCATATCCTGCCATGTCCTGCAACGTCCTAACTTGTGCCATGACCATGCCCTGCCACGTCTTGCGACACCCTGACTCGTGCCATGGCCACACCCTGCCATGTTCTGACGCGTGCCATGGCCCTGTCCTGACGCGTCCAGACACGTACCATTGCCAAATCCTGCCATGTCCTGCAACATCTTGACTCGTGCCATGGCCACGCCCTGCCATGTCCTGACGCGTCCTGACCCGTGCCATGGCCATGTCCTGACACGTCCTGCGAGGTCCCAAATTGTGCCATGGCCACGCCTTGCCATGTCTTGCGACGTCCCGACTCGTGCCATGGCCACGCCCTGACACGTCCTGACGCGTCCTGACACGTACCATGGCCATATCCTGCCATGTCCTGCAACGTCCTAACTTGTGCCATGACCACACCCTGCCACGTCCTGCGACATCCTGACTCGTGCCATGGCCACACCCTGCAACATCCTGACGCGATCCATGGCCATGTCCTGACGCGTCCTGACACGTACCATGGCCATATCCTGCCATGTCCTGCGACGTCTTGACTCGTGCTATGGCCACGCCCGGCCATGTCCTGACGCATCCTAACACGTGCCATGGCCATGTCCTGACACATCCTGCGAGGTCCCGACTCGTGCCATGGCCACGCCCTGCCATGTCCTGCGTCGTCCCGACTCGTGCCATGGCAACGCCCTGCCATATCTTGACGCGTCCTGACACGTGCCATGGCCATGTCAAGACACGTCCTGCGACGTCCCGACTCGTGCCATGGCCACGCCCTGCCATGTCCTGCAACGTCCCGACTCGTGCCATGGCCATGCCCTGCTATGTCCATACGCGTCTTGACAAGTGCCATGGCCATGTCCTGATGCGTCCCTACACGTGCCATGGCCACGCCCTGCCATGTCCTACGACGTCCCGACTCGTGCCATGGCCACGCCCTTCCATGTTCTGACACGTCCGGACACGTGCCATGGCCATATCCAGATGCGTCCTGACATGTCCTGACACGTCCTGCGAGGTCCTGACTCGTGCCATGGCCACGCGCTGCCATGTCCTGCGACGTCCCGACTCGTTCCATGGCCACGCCCTGCTATGTCCTTACGCGTCTTGACAAGTGCCATGGCCATGTCCTGATGCGTCCCTACACGTGCCATGGCCACGCCCTGCCATGTCGTGCGACGTCCCGACTCGTGCCATGGTAACGCCCTTCAATGTCATGACACGTCCGGACACGTGCCATGGCCATATCCTGATGCGTCCTGACATGTCCTGACACGTCCTGCGAGGTCCTGACTCGTGCCATGGCCACGCCCTGCCATATCCTGCGACGTCCCGACTCGTGCCATGGCCACGCCCTTGCACGTCCTGACGCGTCCTGACACGTACCATGGCCATACCCTGCCATGTCATGCAACGCCCTAACTTGTGCCACGACCACGTCCTGCGACATCCTGACTTGTGCCATGGCCACTCCCTGCCACGTCTTGACGCGTGCCATGGCCATGTCTTGACGCGTCCTGACACGTACCATGGCCATATCCTGCCATGTCCTGCGACGTCTTGACTCATGGCATGGCCACGCCCTGCCATGTTCTGACGCGTCCTGACACGTACCATGGCCATATCCTTCCATGTCCGGCGACATCTTGACTCGTGCTATGGCCACTCCCTTCCATGTCCTGATGCGTCCTGACACGTGGCATGACCATGTCCTGACACGTCTTGCGAGTTTCCGACTCGTGCCATGGCCACGCCCTGCCATGTCCTGCGACGTCCCGACTCGTGCCATGGCAACTCCCTACCATGTCCTAATGCGTCCTGACACGTGCTATGGCCATGTCCTGACACGTCCTGCGACGTCCTGATACGTGCCATGGCCATGTCCTGACACGTGCCATGGCCATGTCCTGACGCGTCTTGACATGTACCATGGCTACGTCCCAACTCGTGCCATGGCCACGACCTTGCACGTCCTGACGCGTCCTGATACGTACCATGGCCATATCCTGCCATGTTATGCAACGTCCTAACTTGTGCCATGACCACGTCCAGCGACATCCTGACTCGTGCCATGGCCACTCCCTGCCACGTCCTGACGCGTGCCATGGCCATGTCCTGACGCGTCCTGACACGTACCATGGCCATATCCTGCCATGTCCTGCGACATCTTGACTCGTGCCATGGCCACGCCCGTCCATGTCCTGACGCGTCCGGACACATGCTATTGCCATGTCCTTATGCGACCTAACACGTGCCATGGACATATCCTGATGCGTCCTGATACGTGCCATGGCCATCTCCTGACGCATCCTGCGACGTTCCGACTCGTGCCATGGCCACGCCCTGCCACGTCGTGCGACGTCCCGACTCGTGCCATGGCCACGCCCTGCCAAGTCCTGCCGCGTCTTGACACGTGCCATGTCTATGTCCTGCGACGTCCTAACTTGTGCCATGACCACACCCTGCCACGTCATGACGCGTGCCATGGCCATTTCCTGCAACGTCGTGACTCGTGCCATGGCCACACCCTGCCTCATCCTGACGCGTGCCATGGCCATGTCCTGACGCGTCCAGACACGTACCATGGCCATATCCTGCCATGTCTTGCGACGTCTCGACTCGTGCCATGGTCACGCCCTGCCATGTCCTGACGCGTCCTGACACGTACCATGGCCATGTCCTGACACGTCCTGCGAGGTCCCGACTCGTGCCATGGCCACGCCCTGCCATGACCTCCAACGTCCCGACTCGATCCATGGCCACGCCCTTCCACGTCATGACGCGTCCGGGCACGTACCATGGCCATATCCTACCATGTCATGCAACATCCTAACTTGTGCCATGACCACGCCTTGCCACGTCCTGCGACATCCTGACTCGTACCATGGCCAGATCCTGCCACGTCCTGACGCTGCCATGGCCATGTCCTGACGCGTCCTGACATGTACCATGGCCATATCCTGCCATGTCCTGCGACGTGTTGACTTGAGGCATGGCCACGCCCTGCCATGTCCTGACGCGTCCTGACACGTACCATGGCCATATCATGCCATGTCCTGTGACATCTTGACTCGTGCTACGGCCACGCCCTGCCATGTCCTGACGCGTCATGACACATGCCATGGCCATGTCCTGACACGTCCTGCGAGGTCCCGACTCCTGCCATGGCCATGCCCTACCATGTCGTGCGACGTCCCGACTCGTGCCATGGCCACGCCCTGCCATGTCTTGACGCGTCCTGACACGTGCCATGGCCATGTCCTTACACGTGCATGGCCATGTCCTAACACGTCCTGCGACGTCCCAACTCGTGCCATGGCCACGCCCTGCCATGTCCTGCGACGTCCCTACTCGTGCCATGGCCACGCCCTGCTATGTCCTTACGCGTCTTGACAAGTGCCATGGCCATGTCCTGATGCGTCCCTACACGTGCCATGGCCACGCCCTGCCATGTCCTGCGACGTCCCGACTCATGCCATGGCCACGCCCTTCCATGTCCTGACATGTCCAGACACGTGCCATGGCCATATCCTGATGCGTCCTGACATGTCCTGACACGTCCTGCGAGGTGCTGACTCGTGCCATTGCCACGCCCTGCCATGTCCTGCGACGTCCCGACTAGTGCCATGACTACGTCCTGCGACATCGTGACTCGTGCCATGGCCACTCCTTGCCACGTCCTGACACGTGCCATGGCCGTGTACCGACGCGTCCTGACACGTACCATGGCCATATCCTGCCATGTTCTGCGACATCTTGACTCGTGGCATGGCCACGCCCTGCCATGTCCTGACGCGTCCTGACACGTACCATGGCCATATCCTGCCATGTCTTGCGACATCTTGACTCGTGCTATGGCCTCGCCCTTCCATGTCCTGACTCGTCCTGACACGTGCCATGGCCATGTCCTGACACGTCCTGCGAGGTCCCGACTCGTGCTATGGCCACGCCCTGCCTTGTCCTGCAACGTCCCGACTCGTGCAATGGCCACTCCCTGCCATGTCCTAACGCGTCCTGACACGTGCGATGGCCAGGTCCTGACTCGTGCCATGGCCATGTCCTGACGCGTCTTTACACGTACCCTGGCCACGTCCTGTCGCGACCTGACACGTACCACAGCCATATCCTGCCATGTCCTGCGACGTCCTGACTCGTGCCAGGACCACGCCCTGCAACGTCCTGACGCGTGTCATGGCCATGTCCTGCGACGTCCTGACTCGTGCCATAGCCATGCTATGCCACGTCCTGACGCTTGACATGGCCATGTCCTGACGCGTCCTGACACGTACCGTTGCAATATCCTACCATGTGATGCGACGTCCTGACTCGTGCCACGGCCACGCGCTGCCATGTCCTGCGACGTCCCAACTCGTTCCATGGCCACGCGCTGCCATGTCCTGCAACGTCCCGACTCGTGCCATGGCCATGCCCTGCCATGTCCTGCGACGTCCTGACTCGTGCCACGGTAACGCCCTGCCATGTCCTGACTCGTCCAGACACGTGCCATGGCCATTTTCTGACACATCCTGCAACGTTCCGATTCGGGCCATGGCCACGCCCTGCCATGTCCTGCGACGTCTCGACTCGTGCCATGGCCACGCCCTACCATGTCCTGACGTGTCTTGACAAGTGCCATGGCCATGTCCTGATGCGTCCTGACACGTGCCATGGCCACGCCCTGCCTTGTCCTGCGACATCCCGACTCGTGCCATGGCCACGCCCTTCCATGTCCTGACGCGTCCGGACACATGCTATGGCCATGTCCTTATGCGTCCTAACACGTGCCATGGCCATATCCTGATGCGTCCTGATACGTGCCATGGCCATCTCCTGACGCATCCTGCGACGTTCAGACTCGTGCCATGGCCATGCCCTGCCACGTCCTGCCACGTCCCGACTCGTGCCATGGCCACGCCTTGCCATGTCCTGCCGCGTCCTGTCACGTGCCATGTCCATGTCCTGCGACGTCCATGACCACACCCTTCCACGTCATGACGCGTGCCATGGCATTTTCCTGCGACGTCCTGACTCGTGCCATGGCCATACCCTGCCACGTCCTGACGCGTGCCATGGCCATGTCCTGACGCGTCACGACACGTACCATGGCCATATCATGCCATGTCTTGCGACGTCTTGACTCGTGCCATGGTCACGCCCTGCCATGTCCTGACGCGTCCAGACACGTGCCATGGCCATGTCCTGACACGTCCTGCGAGGTCCCGACTCGTGCCATGGCCACGCATTGCCATGACCTCCGACGTCCTGACTCGTTCCATGGCCACGCCCTTCCACGTCATGACGCGTCCTGGCAAGTACCATGGCCATATCCTACCATGTCATGCAACGTCCTAACTTGTGCCATGACCACGCCCTGCCACATCCTGCGACATCCTGACTCGTGCCATGGCCACACCCTGCCACGTCTTGACGCTGCCATAGCCATGTCCTGACGCGTCCTGACACGTACCATGGCCATATCCTGCCATGTCCTGCGACGTCTTGACTTGTGGCATGGCCATACCCTGCCATGTCCTGACGCGTCCTGACACGTACCATGGCCATATCCTGCCATGTCCTGTGACATCTTGACTCGTGCTACGGCCACGCCCAGCCATGTCCTGACGCGTCCTGACACGTGCCATGGCCATGTCCTGACACGTCCTGCGAGGTCCCGACTCGTGCCATGGCCACGCCCTGTCATGTCGTGAGATGTCCCGACTCGTGCCATGGCCCCGCCCTGCCATGTCTTGACGCGTCCTGACACGTGCCATGGCCATGTCCTGACACGTGCCATGGCCATGTCCTGACACGTCCTGCGACGTCCCGACTCGTGCCATGGCCACGCCCTGCCATGTCCTGCGACGTCCCGACTCATGCCAAGGTCACGCCCTGCTATGTCCTTACGCGTCTTGACAAGTGCCATGGCCATGTCCTGAATGGCACGTGTCAAGACGCATCACGACATGGCCATGGCACGTGTCAGGACGCATCAGGACATGGTTGGGCGTGGCCATGGCACGAGTCGGGACGTTGCAGGACATGGAAGGGCGTGCCCATGGCACGAGTCGGGACGTCGCAGGACGTGTCAGGACATGGCCATGGCACATGTCAGGACGCGTCAGGACATGGCAGGGCGTGGGCATTGCACGAGTCGGGACGTCGCAGGACATAGCAGGGCGTGGACATTGCACGAGTCGGGACGTCGCAGGACGTGTCAGTACATGGCCATGGCACATGTCAGGACGCGCCAGGATATGGCCATGGCACATGTCAGGACATGGTAGGGCGTGGCTATGGCACGAGTTAGGACGTCGCAGGACATGGCAGGATATGGCCATGGTACGTGTCAGGACGCGTCTGGACATGGCCATGGCACGCGTCAAGACGTGGTAGGGTGTGGCCATGGCACGAGTCAGGACGTCGCAGAACATGGCCATGGAACGCGTCAGGACGAGGAAGGGCGTGGTCATGGCACAAGTTAGGGCGTCGCAGGACATGGCAGGATATGGCCATGGTACGTGTCAGGACGCGTCAGGACGTGGTCATGGTACTTGTTAGGATGCGTCAGGACGTGGCCATGGCACGTGTCAGGACGCATCAAGATGGGCCATGGCACGTGTGAGGACACATCAGGACATGGCAGGGTGTGGCCATGGCACGAGTCGGGACGTCGCAGGGCGTGTCAGGATATGGCCATGGCACGTGTCAGGACGCGTCAGGACATGGCAGCACGACTTGGCCATGGCACGAGTTAGGACGTCGCAGGACATGGCAGGACGTGGCCATGGCACGAGTCGGGACCTCGCAGGACGTGTCAGGACATGGCCATGGCACGTGTCAGGATGCGTCAGGACATGGCAGGGCGTGGCCATGGCACGAGTCAAGACGTCGCAGGACGTGGACATTGGACGATTCGGGACCTTGCAGGACGTGTCAGGACATGGCCATGGTACGTGTCAGGACGCGTCTGGACATGGCCATGGCACGCGTCAAGACGTGGCAGGGTATGGCCATGGCACGGGTCAGGACATCGCAGGACATGGCCATGGCACGCGTCAGGACGAGGAAGGGCGTGGTCATGGCACAAGTTAGAACGTCGCAAGACATAGCATGATATGGCCATGGTACGTGTCAGGACGCGTCAGTACGTGGTCATGGTACGTATTGGGATGCGTCAGGACGCGGCCATGGCACGTGTCAGGACGCATCAGGATGGGCCATGGCACGTGTCAGGACACATCAGGACATGGAAGGGCGTGGCCATGGCACGAGTCAGGACGTCGTAGGACATGGCAGGATATGGCCATGGTACGTGTCAGGATGCGTCTGGTCATGGCCATGGCACGCGTCAAGACATGGCAGGGTGTGGCCATGGCACGGGTCAGGACGTCGCAGGACATGGCCATGGCACGCGTCAGGACATGGTAGGGCGTGGTCATGGCACAAGTTAGGACGTCGCAGGACATAGCAGGATATGGCCATAGTATGTGTCAGGACGCGTCAGGACGTGGTCATGGTACGTGATAGGATGCTTTAGGACGTGGCCATGGCACGTGTCAGGACGCATGAGGATGGGCCATGGCACGGGTCAGGACACATCAGGACATGGCAGGACGTGTCCTTGGCACGAGTCGGGACGTCGTAAGACATGGCAAGGCGTGGCCATGGCACGAGTTGGGACGTCGCAGGATGTGTCAGTATATGGCCATGGCACGTGTCAGGATGCGTCAGGACATAGCAGCAGGGCTTGGCCATGGCACGAGTTGGGACGTCACAGAACATGGCAGGGCGTGGCCATGGCACGAGTCGGGACCTCGCAGGACGTGTCAAGACGTGGTTATGGCACGTGTCAGGATGCGTCAGGACATGGTAGGGCGTGGCCATGGCACGAGTCAAGACGTCGTAGGACATGAAAGGATTTGGCCATGGTACGTGTCAGGACGCGTCAGGACATGGCCATGGCACAAGTCAGGACGTCGTAGGACATGGTCATGGCACGTGTCAGGACGCGTCAAGACCTGGCAGGGCGTGGCCATGGCACGAGTCGGGACGTTACACGACATTGCAGGGCGTGGCCATGGCACGAGTCGGGACGTCGCAGGACATGGTAGGATATGGCCATAGTACGTGTCAGGACGCGTCAGAACATGGCCATGGCACGCGTCAGGACGTGGCAGGGCGTGGCTATGGCACGAGTGAGGACGTCGCAGGACATGGCCATGGCACGCGTGAGGACGTGGCAGGGCGTGTTCATGGCACGAGTCAGGACGTCGCAGGACATGGCAGGATATGGCCATGGTACATGTCAGAACGCATCAGGATATGGCCATGGTACGTGTCAGGATGCGTCAGGACAAGGCCATGGCACGTGTCAGGATGCATCAGGACATGGCCATGGCATGTGTCAGGACTCGTCATGACATGGCAGGGCGTGGCCGTGGCCCAAGTTGGGACGTCGCAGGACATGGCAGGGCGTGGCCATGGCACGAGTCGGGACGTCGCAGGACGTGTCAGGACATGGCCATGGCACGTGTCAGGACGCGTCAGAACATGGCAAGGCATGACCATGGCACGACTCGGGACGTTGCAGGAAATGGCATGGCATGGCCATGGCACGAGTCGGGACCTCGCAGGACATGGCCATGGAACGTGTCAGGACGCGTCAGGACATGGCAGGGCGTGGCCATGGCACGTCTCGGGACGTCGCAGGACGTTTTAGGACATGGCCATGGCACGTGTCAGGACGCATTAGGACATGGCAGGGTGTGGCCATGGCACGAGTCAGTACGTCACAAGACATGGCAGGGCGTGGCCATGGAACGAGTCGGGACGTCGCAGGACGTGTGAGGACATGGCCATGGCATGTGTCAGGACGCTTAGGACATGGCATGGCGTGACCATGGCATGAGTCAGGGCGTCGCAGGACATGGCAGGATATGGCCATGGTACGTGTCAGGACGCATTAGGACATAGCAGGGCGTGGCCAAGGCACGAGTCGTTACATCGCAGGACATGGCAGGGCGTGGCCATGGCACGAGTCGGGACGTCGTGGGACGTGTTAGACATGGCCATGGAATGTGTTAGGACGCGTCAGTACATGGCAGGGCGTGGCCATGGCACGAGTCGTGACGTCGGAGGACATGGCAGGGCGTTGCTATGGCACGAGTCGGGACCTCGCTGGACATGGCCATGGAATGTGTCAGGAGGCGTCAGGACATGATAGGGCGTAGCCATGGCACGAGTCGGGACGTTGCAGGACGTTTCAGAACATAGCCATGGCACGTGTCAGGACGCATCAGGACATGGCATGGCGTGGCCATGGCACGACTCGGGACTTCACAGGACACGATAGGACATGGCAGGGCGTGGCTATGGCACGAGTTAGGACATCGCAGGACATGGCAGGATATGGCCATGGTACGTGTCAGAACGCGTCTGGACATGGCCATGGCACGCGTCAGCACGTGGCAGGGTGTGGCCATGGCACGAGTCAGGACGTCGCAGGACATGGCCATGGCATGCGTCAGGACGTGGAAGGGCGTGGTCATGGAACAAGTTAGGACGTCGCAGGACATGACAGGATATGGCCATGGTACGTGTCAGGACGCATCAGGACGTGGTCATGATACGTGTTAGGATACGTCAGGACGTGGCCATGGCACGTGACAGGACGCATCAGGATGGGCCATGGCATGTGTCAGGACACATTAGGACATGGCTGGGCGTGGCCATGGCACGAGTCGGGACGTCGCAAGACATGGCAGGGCGTGGCCATGGCTCGAGTCGGGACGTCGCAGGACGTGTCAGGATATGGACATGGCACGTGTTTGGACGTCGCAGGACATGGCAGGGCGTGGCCATGGCACGAGTCGGGACCTCGCAGGACGTGTCAGGACATGGCCATGGCACGTGTCAGGATGCATCTTGACATGGTAGAGCGTGGCCATGGCACGAGTCGGGACCTCGCAGGACGTGTCAGGACGGGACGTCGCAGGACATGGAATGATTTGGCTGTGGTACGTGTCAGGACGCGTAAGGACATGGCCATGGCATGAGTCGGGACGTCGCTGGACATGGCAGGGCGTGGCCATGGCATGAGTCGGGACGTCGCGGGACGATTCAGGACTTGGCCATGGCACGTGTCAGGACGCATCAGGACATGGCAGGGCGTGGCCATGGCACGAGTCGGGACGTTACAGGACATGGCAGGGCGTGGCCATGGCACGAGTCGGGACGTCGCTGGACATTGTAGGATATGGCCATGGTACGTGTAAGGACGCGTCAGGACATGGCCATGCCACGCGTCAGGACATGGCAGGGCGTGGCTATGGCACGAGTCAGGACGTCGTAGGACATGGCCATGGCACGCGTGAGGACGTGGCAGGACGTGGTCATGGCACGAGTCAGGAAGTCGCAGGACATGGCAGGATATGGTTATGGTACGTGTTTGAACGCATCAGGACATGGCCATAGTACGTGTCAGGATGCATCAGGGCAACGCCATGGCACGTGTCAGGATGCATCAGGACATGGCCATGGCATGTGTAGGGACTCATCAGGACATGGCAGGGCGTGGCCAAGGCCCGAGTCGGGACGTCGAAGGACATGGCATGGCGTGGCCATGACACGAGTCGGGACGTCGCAGGACGTGTCAGGACATGGCTATGGCACGTGTCAGGACGCGCCTGGACATGGCAGGGCATGGCCATGACACGAGTCGGGACGTCGCAGGACATGGCAGGGCGTGGCCATGGCACGAGTCGGGACCTCGCAGGACATGTTCATGGAACGTGTCAGGACATGGCAGGGCGTGGCCATGGCACGAGTCGGGACGTCGCAGGACTTTTCAGGACATGGCCATGGCACGTGTCAGGACGCATTAGGACATGGCAGGGTGTGGCCATGGTACGAGTCGGGACGTCACAGAACATGGCAGGGCATGGCCATGGCACGAGTCGGGACGTCGCAGGACGTGTCAGGACATGGCCATGGAACGTGTCAGGACGCGTCAGAACATGGCAGGGCGTGGCCATGGCACGAGTCGGGACGTCGCAGGACGTGTCAGGACATGGCCATGGCACATGTCAGGACGCGTCAGGACATGGCAGGGCGTGGCCATTGCACGAGTCAGAACGTCGCAGGACATGGCAGGGCGTGGACATTGCACGAGTCGGGACCTCGCAGGACGTGTCAGTACATGGACATGGCACATGTCAGGACGCGTCAGTACATGGCCATGGCACTTGTCAGGACACGTCAGGAAATGGCAGGGCGTGGCCATGGCACGAGTTAGGACGTCGCAGGACATGGCAGGATATGGCCATGGTACGTGTCAGGACGCGTCTTGACATGGCCATGGCACGCGTCAAGACGTGGCACGGTGTGGCCATGGCACTGAGACAGGACGTCGCAGCACATGGCCATGGCACGCGTCAGGACGTGGAAGGGCGTGGTCATGGCACAATTTAGGACGTCGCAGGACATGGCAGGATATGGCCATGGTACGTGTCAGGACGCGTTAGGACGTGGTCATTGTACGTGTTAGGATGAGTCAGGACGTGGCCATGGCACGTGTCAGGGCGCATCAGGATGGGCCATGGCACGTGTCAGGACACATCAGGACATGGCAGAGCGCGGCCGTGGCACGAGTCGGGACGTCGCAAGACATGGCAGGGCGTGGCCATGGCACGAGTCGGGACGTCGCAAGACGTGTCAGGATATGGCCATGGCACGTGTCAGGACGCGTCAGGACATGGCAGCTCGGCTTGACCATGGCACGAGTTGGGACGTCGCAGGACATGGCAGGGCGTTGCCATGGCACGAGTCGGGACCTCGCAGGACGTGTCAGGACATGGCCATGGCACATGTCAGGACAGCATCAGGACGTCTCTGGACATGGCAGGATATGGCCATGGTACGTGTCAGGACGCGTTAGGACGTGGCCATTGTACGTGTTAGGATGCGTCAGGACGTGGCCATGGCACGTGTTCCTGATAGGCCATGGCACGTCTCAGGACACATCAGGACATGGCAGGGCGTGGCCATGGCACGAGTCGGGACGTCGTAAGACATGGCAGGGCGTGGCCATGGCACGAGTCGGGACGTCGCAGGATGTGTCAGGATATGGCCATGGCACGTGTCAGGACGCGTCAGGACATGGCAGCACGGCTTGACCATGGCACGAGTTGGGACGTCGCAGGACATGGCAGGGCGTTGCCATGGCACGAGTCGGGACCTCGCAGGACGTGTCAGGACATGGCCATGGCACATGTCAGGACGCATCAGGACGTCTCTGGACATGGCAGGATATGGCCATGGTACGTGTCAGGACGCGTTAGGACGTGGCCATTGTACGTGTTAGGATGCGTCAGGACATGGCCATAGGACGTGTCAAGACGCTTCAGGACATGGCCATGGCACAAGTCAGGACGCATCAGGACATGGTTGGGCGTGGCCATGGCATGAGTCGAGACGTTGCAGGACATGGCAGGGCGTGGCCATGGCACGAGTCAGGACGTCGCAGGACGTGTCAGGACATGGCCATGGCACATGTCAGGACGCGTCAGGACATGGCAGGGCGTAGCCATTGCACGAGTCAGGACGTCGCAGGACATAGCAGGGCGTGGACATTGCACGAGTCGGGACGTCGTAGGACGTGTCAGTACATGGCCATGGCACATGTCAGGACGCGTTAGGACATGGCCATGGCACATGTCAGGACACGTCAGTACATGGCAGGGCGTGGCCATGGTACGTGTCAGGACGCGTCTGGACATGGCCATGGCACGCGTCAGGACGTCGCAGGACATGGCCATGGCATGCGTCAGGACGTTGAAGGGCGTGGTCATGGCACAAGTTAGGACGTCGCAGGACATGGCAGGATATGGCCATGGTACGTGTCAGGATGGTCAGGACGTGGTCATGGTGCGTGTTAGGATGCGTCAGGACGTGGCCATGGCACGTGTCAGGACGCATTAGGATAGGCCATGGCACATGTCAGGACACATCAGGACATGGCAGGGCGTGGCCATGGCACGAGTCGGGACGTCGTAAGACATGGCAGGGCGTGGCCATGGCACGAGTCGGGACGTCGCAGGATGTGTCAGGATATGGCCATGGCACGTGTCAGGACGCGTCAGGACATGGCAGCACGGCTTGACCATGGCACGAGTTGGGACGTCGCAGGACATGGCAGGGCGTTGCCAAGGCACGAGTCGGGACCTCGCAGGACGTGTCAGGACATGGCCATGGCACATGTCAGGACGCATCAGGACGTCTCTGGACATGGCAGGATATGGCCATGGTACGTGTCAGGACGCGTTAGGACGTGGCCATTGTACGTGTTAGGATGCGTCAGGACATGGCCATAGGACGTGTCAAGACGCTTCAGGACATGGCCATGGCACAAGTCAGGACGCATCAGGACATGGTTGGGCGTGGCCATGGCATGAGTCGGGACGTTGCAGGACATGGCAAGGCGTGGCCATGGCACGAGTCAGGACGTCGCAGGACGTGTCAGGACATGGCCATGGCACATGTCAGGACGCGTCAGGACATGGCAGGGCGTAGCCATTGCACGAGTCAGGACGTCGCAGGACATAGCAGGGCGTGGACATTGCACGAGTCGGGACGTCGTAGGACGTGTCAGTACATGGCCATGGCACATGTCAGGACGCGTTAGGACATGGCCATGGCACATGTCAGGACACGTCAGTACATGGCAGGGCGTGGCCATGGTACGTGTCAGGACGCGTCTGGACATGGCCATGGCACGCGTCAGGACGTCGCAGGACATGGCCATGGCATGCGTCAGGACGTTGAAGGGCGTGGTCATGGCACAAGTTAGGACGTCGCAGGACATGGCAGGATATGGCCATGGTACGTGTCAGGATGGTCAGGACGTGGTCATGGTGCGTGTTAGGATGCGTCAGGACGTGGCCATGGCACGTGTCAGGACGCATTAGGATAGGCCATGGCACATGTCAGGACACATCAGGACATGGCAGGGCGTGGCCATGGCACGAGTCGGGACGTCGTAAGACATGGCAGGGCGTGGCCATGGCACGAGTCGGGACGTCGCAGGATGTGTCAGGATATGGCCATGGCACGTGTCCGGACGCGTCAGGACATGGCAGCACGGCGTGGCCATGGCACGAGTTGGGACGTCGCAGGACATGGTAGGGCGTGGCCAAGGCACGAGTCGGGACCTCGCAAGACGTGTCAGGACTTGGCCATGGCACGTGTCAGGACGCGTCAGGACATGGCAGGGCTTTGCCATGGCACGAGTCAAGACGTCGCAGGACGTGGACATTGCACGAGTCGGGACCTCACAGGACATGGCCATGGTACGCGTCAGGACGCGTCTGGACATGGCCATGGGACGCGTCAAGACGTGGCAGGGTGTGGCCATTGCAAGAGTCAGGATGTCGCAGGACATGGCCATGGCACGCGTCAGGACGTGGCAGGGCGTGGTCATGGCACAAGCTAGGACGTCGCAGGACATAGCAGGATATGGCCATGGTACGTGTCAGGACGCGTCAGGATGTGGTCATGGTACGTCTTAGGATGCGTCAGGACGTGGCCATGGCACGTGTTCCTGATAGGCCATGGCACGTGTCAGGACACATCAGGACATGGCAGGGCGTGGCCATGGCACGAGTCGGGATGTCGTAAGACATGGCAGGGCGTGGCCATGGCACGAGTCGGGACGTCGCAGGATGTGTCAGGATATGGCCATGGCACGTGTCAGGACGCGTCAGGACATGGCAGCACGGCGTGGCCATGGCACGAGTTGGGACGTCGCAGGACATGGTAGGGCGTGGCCATGGCACGAGTCGGGACCTCGCAGGACGTGTCAGGGCATGGGCATGGCACGAGTCGGGACGTCGCAGGATGTGTCAGGATATGGCCATGGCACGAGTTGGGACGTCGCAGGACATGGTAGGGCGTGTCCATGGCACGAGTCGGGACCTCGCAGGACGTGTCAGGACATGGCCATGGCACGTGTCAGGATGCGTCAGGACATGGCAGGGCTTGGCCATGGCACGAGTCAAGACGTCGCAGGACGTGGACATTGCACGAGTCGGGACCTCGCAGGACATAGCCATGGTACGCGTCAGGACGCGTCTGGACATGGCCATGGCACGCGTCAAGACGTGGCAGGGTGTGGCCATTGCACGAGTCAGGATGTCGCAGGACATGGCCATGGCACGCGTCAGGACGTGGCAGGGCGTGGTCATGGCACAAGTTAGGACGTCGCAGGACATAGCAGGATATGGCCATGGTACGTGTCAGGACGCGTCAGGACATGGTCATGGTACGTCTTAGGATGCGTCAGGACGTGGCCATGGCACGTGTCAAGACAAATCAGGATGGGCCATGGCACGTGTCAGGACACATCAGGACACATCAGGACATGGCAGGGCGTGGCCATGGCACGAGTCAGGACGTCGTAGGACATGGCAGGATATGGCCATGGTACGTGTCAGGATGCGTCTGGACATGGCCATGGCACGCGTGAAGATGTGGCAGGGAGTGGCCATGGCACGAATCAGGACGTCGCAGGACATGGCCATGGCGCGCGTCAGGACATGGCAGGGCGTGGTCATGGCACAAGTTAGGACATCGCAGGACATAGCAGGATATGGCCATAGTACCTGTCAGGACGCGTCAGGACGTGGTCATGGTACGTGATAGGATGCGTCAGGACGTGGCCATGGCACGTGTCAGGACGCATGAGGATGGGCCATGGCACGTGTCAGGACACATCAGGACAGGGCAGGGCATGTCCATGGCACGAGTCGGGACGTCGCAAGACATGGCAGGGGGTGGCCATGGCACGAGTCAGGACGTCGCAGGACTTGTAAGTATATGGCCATGGCACGTGTCAGGACGCGTCAGGACATAGCAGCAGGGCTTGGCCATGGCATGAGTTAGGACGTCGCAGGACATGGCAGGGCGTGGCCATAGCATGAGTCAGGACCTCGCAGGACGTGTCAGGACGTGGCCATGGCATGTGTCAGGATGCATCAGGACATGGCAGGGCATGGCCATGGCACGAGTCAAGACGTCGCAGGACATGGAAGGACTTGGCCATGGTACGTGTCAGGACGCGTCAGGACATGGCCATGGCACGAGTCAGGGTGTCGCAGGACATGGCAGGGCGTGACCGTGGCACGTGTCAGGACACATCACGACATGGCCATGGCACGTATCAGGACGCGATAGGACATGGCAGGGTGTGGCCATGGCACGAGTCGGGACGTCGCAGGATATTTCAGGACATGTCCATGGCACGTGTCAGGACGCGTCAGGACTTGGCAGGGCGTGGCCATGGCACTAGTCGGGACGTTAGAGGACATGGCAGGGTGTGGCCATGGCACGAGTCGGGACGTCGCAGGACATGGTAGGATATGGCCATAGTACGTGTCAGGACGCGTCAGGACATGGCCATGGCACGCGTCAGGACGTGGCAGGGCGTGGCTATGGCACGAGTCAGGACGTCACAGGACATGGCCATGGCACGCGTGAGGACGTGGCAGGGCGTGTTCATGGCACGAGTCAGGACGTCGCAGGACATGGCTGGATATGGCCATGGTACGTGTCAGAACGCATCAGGACATGGCCATGGCACGTGTCAGGATGCGTCAGGACATGGCCATGGCATGTGTCAGGACTCATCATGACATGGCAGGGCGTTGCCATGGCTCAAGTCGGGACGTCGCAGGACATGGCAGGGCGTGGCCATGGCACGAGTTGGGACGTCGCAGGATGTGTTAGGACATGGCCATGGCACGTGTCAGGACGCGTCAGGACATGGCAGGGCATGGCCATGGCACGAGTCGGGACGTTACAGGAAATGGCAGGGCGTGACCATGGCACGAGTCGGGACCTCGCAAGATATGGCCATGGAACGTGACAGGACGCGTCAGGACATGTTAGGGCATGTCCATGGCACGAGTCGGGACGTCGCAGGACATGGCAAGGCGTGGCCATGGCACGAGTCGGGACGTCGCAGGACGTGTCAGGATATGGCCATGGCACGTGTCAGGACGCGTCAGGACATGGCAGCACGGCTTGACCGTGGCACGAGTTGGGACGTCGCAGGACATGGTAGGGCGTTCCCATGGCACGAGTCGGGACCTCGCAGGACGTGTCAGGACATGGCCATGGCATATGTCAGGACGCATCAGGACGTCTCTGGACATGGCAGGATATGGCCATGGTACGTGTCAGGACGCGTTAGGACGTGGCCATTGTACGTGTTAGGATGCGTCAGGACATGGCCATGGCACGTGTCAAGACGCTTCAGGACATGGCCATGGCACGTGTAAGGACGCATCAGGACATGGTTGGGTGTGGCCATGGCACGAGTCGGGACGTTGCAGGACATGGCAGGGCGTGGCCATGGCACGAGTCAGGACGTCGCAGGACGTGTCAGGACATGGCCATGGCACATGTCAGGACGCGTAAGGACATGGCAGGGCGTAGCCATTGCACGAGTCGGGACGTCGCAGGACATAGCAGGGCGTGGACATTGCACGATTCGGGACGTCGCAGGACGTGTCAGTACATGGCCATGGCACATGTCAGGACGCGTGAGGACATGGCCATGGCACATGTCAGGACACGTCAGGACACGGCAGGGCGTGGCCATGGTACGTGTCAGGACGCGTTAGGACGTGGTCATTGTACGTGTTAGGATGAGTCAGGACGTGGCCATGGCACGTGTCAGGGCGCATCAGGATGGGCCATGGCACGTGTCAGGACACATCAGGACATGGCAGAGCGCGGCCGTGGCACGAGTCGGGACGTCGCAAGACATGGCAGGGCGTGGCCATGGCACGAGTCGGGACGTCGCAAGACGTGTCAGGATATGGCCATGGCACGTGTCAGGACGCGTCAGGACATGGCAGCTCGGCTTGACCATGGCACGAGTTGGGACGTCGCAGGACATGGCAGGGCGTTGCCATGGCACGAGTCGGGACCTCGCAGGACGTGTCAGGACATGGCCATGGCACATGTCAGGACAGCATCAGGACGTCTCTGGACATGGCAGGATATGGCCATGGTACGTGTCAGGACGCGTTAGGACGTGGCCATTGTACGTGTTAGGATGCGTCAGGACGTGGCCATGGCACGTGTTCCTGATAGGCCATGGCACGTCTCAGGACACATCAGGACATGGCAGGGCGTGGCCATGGCACGAGTCGGGACGTCGTAAGACATGGCAGGGCGTGGCCATGGCACGAGTCGGGACGTCGCAGGATGTGTCAGGATATGGCCATGGCACGTGTCAGGACGCGTCAGGACATGGCAGCACGGCTTGACCATGGCACGAGTTGGGACGTCGCAGGACATGGCAGGGCGTTGCCATGGCACGAGTCGGGACCTCGCAGGACGTGTCAGGACATGGCCATGGCACATGTCAGGACGCATCAGGACGTCTCTGGACATGGCAGGATATGGCCATGGTACGTGTCAGGACGCGTTAGGACGTGGCCATTGTACGTGTTAGGATGCGTCAGGACATGGCCATAGGACGTGTCAAGACGCTTCAGGACATGGCCATGGCACAAGTCAGGACGCATCAGGACATGGTTGGGCGTGGCCATGGCATGAGTCGAGACGTTGCAGGACATGGCAGGGCGTGGCCATGGCACGAGTCAGGACGTCGCAGGACGTGTCAGGACATGGCCATGGCACATGTCAGGACGCGTCAGGACATGGCAGGGCGTAGCCATTGCACGAGTCAGGACGTCGCAGGACATAGCAGGGCGTGGACATTGCACGAGTCGGGACGTCGTAGGACGTGTCAGTACATGGCCATGGCACATGTCAGGACGCGTTAGGACATGGCCATGGCACATGTCAGGACACGTCAGTACATGGCAGGGCGTGGCCATGGTACGTGTCAGGACGCGTCTGGACATGGCCATGGCACGCGTCAGGACGTCGCAGGACATGGCCATGGCATGCGTCAGGACGTTGAAGGGCGTGGTCATGGCACAAGTTAGGACGTCGCAGGACATGGCAGGATATGGCCATGGTACGTGTCAGGATGGTCAGGACGTGGTCATGGTGCGTGTTAGGATGCGTCAGGACGTGGCCATGGCACGTGTCAGGACGCATTAGGATAGGCCATGGCACATGTCAGGACACATCAGGACATGGCAGGGCGTGGCCATGGCACGAGTCGGGACGTCGTAAGACATGGCAGGGCGTGGCCATGGCACGAGTCGGGACGTCGCAGGATGTGTCAGGATATGGCCATGGCACGTGTCAGGACGCGTCAGGACATGGCAGCACGGCTTGACCATGGCACGAGTTGGGACGTCGCAGGACATGGCAGGGCGTTGCCAAGGCACGAGTCGGGACCTCGCAGGACGTGTCAGGACATGGCCATGGCACATGTCAGGACGCATCAGGACGTCTCTGGACATGGCAGGATATGGCCATGGTACGTGTCAGGACGCGTTAGGACGTGGCCATTGTACGTGTTAGGATGCGTCAGGACATGGCCATAGGACGTGTCAAGACGCTTCAGGACATGGCCATGGCACAAGTCAGGACGCATCAGGACATGGTTGGGCGTGGCCATGGCATGAGTCGGGACGTTGAAGGACATGGCAAGGCGTGGCCATGGCACGAGTCAGGACGTCGCAGGACGTGTCAGGACATGGCCATGGCACATGTCAGGACGCGTCAGGACATGGCAGGGCGTAGCCATTGCACGAGTCAGGACGTCGCAGGACATAGCAGGGCGTGGACATTGCACGAGTCGGGACGTCGTAGGACGTGTCAGTACATGGCCATGGCACATGTCAGGACGCGTTAGGACATGGCCATGGCACATGTCAGGACACGTCAGTACATGGCAGGGCGTGGCCATGGTACGTGTCAGGACGCGTCTGGACATGGCCATGGCACGCGTCAGGACGTCGCAGGACATGGCCATGGCATGCGTCAGGACGTTGAAGGGCGTGGTCATGGCACAAGTTAGGACGTCGCAGGACATGGCAGGATATGGCCATGGTACGTGTCAGGATGGTCAGGACGTGGTCATGGTGCGTGTTAGGATGCGTCAGGACGTGGCCATGGCACGTGTCAGGACGCATTAGGATAGGCCATGGCACATGTCAGGACACATCAGGACATGGCAGGGCGTGGCCATGGCACGAGTCGGGACGTCGTAAGACATGGCAGGGCGTGGCCATGGCACGAGTCGGGACGTCGCAGGATGTGTCAGGATATGGCCATGGCACGTGTCCGGACGCGTCAGGACATGGCAGCACGGCGTGGCCATGGCACGAGTTGGGACGTCGCAGGACATGGTAGGGCGTGGCCAAGGCACGAGTCGGGACCTCGCAAGACGTGTCAGGACTTGGCCATGGCACGTGTCAGGACGCGTCAGGACATGGCAGGGCTTTGCCATGGCACGAGTCAAGACGTCGCAGGACGTGGACATTGCACGAGTCGGGACCTCACAGGACATGGCCATGGTACGCGTCAGGACGCGTCTGGACATGGCCATGGCACGCGTCAAGACGTGGCAGGGTGTGGCCATTGCAAGAGTCAGGATGTCGCAGGACATGGCCATGGCACGCGTCAGGACGTGGCAGGGCGTGGTCATGGCACAAGCTAGGACGTCGCAGGACATAGCAGGATATGGCCATGGTACGTGTCAGGACGCGTCAGGATGTGGTCATGGTACGTCTTAGGATGCGTCAGGACGTGGCCATGGCACGTGTTCCTGATAGGCCATGGCACGTGTCAGGACACATCAGGACATGGCAGGGCGTGGCCATGGCACGAGTCGGGATGTCGTAAGACATGGCAGGGCGTGGCCATGGCACGAGTCGGGACATCGCAGGATGTGTCAGGATATGGCCATGGCACGTGTCAGGACGCGTCAGGACATGGCAGCACGGCGTGGCCATGGCACGAGTTGGGACGTCGCAGGACATGGTAGGGCGTGGCCATGGCACGAGTCGGGACCTCGCAGGACGTGTCAGGGCATGGGCATGGCACGAGTCGGGACGTCGCAGGATGTGTCAGGATATGGCCATGGCACGAGTTGGGACGTCGCAGGACATGGTAGGGCGTGTCCATGGCACGAGTCGGGACCTCGCAGGACGTGTCAGGACATGGCCATGGCACGTGTCAGGATGCGTCAGGACATGGCAGGGCTTGGCCATGGCACGAGTCAAGACGTCGCAGGACGTGGACATTGCACGAGTCGGGACCTCGCAGGACATAGCCATGGTACGCGTCAGGACGCGTCTGGACATGGCCATGGCACGCGTCAAGACGTGGCAGGGTGTGGCCATTGCACGAGTCAGGATGTCGCAGGACATGGCCATGGCACGCGTCAGGACGTGGCAGGGCGTGGTCATGGCACAAGTTAGGACGTCGCAGGACATAGCAGGATATGGCCATGGTACGTGTCAGGACGCGTCAGGACATGGTCATGGTACGTCTTAGGATGCGTCAGGACGTGGCCATGGCACGTGTCAAGACAAATCAGGATGGGCCATGGCACGTGTCAGGACACATCAGGACACATCAGGACATGGCAGGGCGTGGCCATGGCACGAGTCAGGACGTCGTAGGACATGGCAGGATATGGCCATGGTACGTGTCAGGATGCGTCTGGACATGGCCATGGCACGCGTGAAGATGTGGCAGGGAGTGGCCATGGCACGAATCAGGACGTCGCAGGACATGGCCATGGCGCGCGTCAGGACATGGCAGGGCGTGGTCATGGCACAAGTTAGGACATCGCAGGACATAGCAGGATATGGCCATAGTACCTGTCAGGACGCGTCAGGACGTGGTCATGGTACGTGATAGGATGCGTCAGGACGTGGCCATGGCACGTGTCAGGACGCATGAGGATGGGCCATGGCACGTGTCAGGACACATCAGGACAGGGCAGGGCATGTCCATGGCACGAGTCGGGACGTCGCAAGACATGGCAGGGGGTGGCCATGGCACGAGTCAGGACGTCGCAGGACTTGTAAGTATATGGCCATGGCACGTGTCAGGACGCGTCAGGACATAGCAGCAGGGCTTGGCCATGGCATGAGTTAGGACGTCGCAGGACATGGCAGGGCGTGGCCATAGCATGAGTCAGGACCTCGCAGGACGTGTCAGGACGTGGCCATGGCATGTGTCAGGATGCATCAGGACATGGCAGGGCATGGCCATGGCACGAGTCAAGACGTCGCAGGACATGGAAGGACTTGGCCATGGTACGTGTCAGGACGCGTCAGGACATGGCCATGGCACGAGTCAGGGTGTCGCAGGACATGGCAGGGCGTGACCGTGGCACGTGTCAGGACACATCACGACATGGCCATGGCACGTATCAGGACGCGATAGGACATGGCAGGGTGTGGCCATGGCACGAGTCGGGACGTCGCAGGATATTTCAGGACATGTCCATGGCACGTGTCAGGACGCGTCAGGACTTGGCAGGGCGTGGCCATGGCACTAGTCGGGACGTTAGAGGACATGGCAGGGTGTGGCCATGGCACGAGTCGGGACGTCGCAGGACATGGTAGGATATGGCCATAGTACGTGTCAGGACGCGTCAGGACATGGCCATGGCACGCGTCAGGACGTGGCAGGGCGTGGCTATGGCACGAGTCAGGACGTCACAGGACATGGCCATGGCACGCGTGAGGACGTGGCAGGGCGTGTTCATGGCACGAGTCAGGACGTCGCAGGACATGGCTGGATATGGCCATGGTACGTGTCAGAACGCATCAGGACATGGCCATGGCACGTGTCAGGATGCGTCAGGACATGGCCATGGCATGTGTCAGGACTCATCATGACATGGCAGGGCGTTGCCATGGCTCAAGTCGGGACGTCGCAGGACATGGCAGGGCGTGGCCATGGCACGAGTTGGGACGTCGCAGGATGTGTTAGGACATGGCCATGGCACGTGTCAGGACGCGTCAGGACATGGCAGGGCATGGCCATGGCACGAGTCGGGACGTTACAGGAAATGGCAGGGCGTGACCATGGCACGAGTCGGGACCTCGCAAGATATGGCCATGGAACGTGACAGGACGCGTCAGGACATGTTAGGGCATGTCCATGGCACGAGTCGGGACGTCGCAGGACATGGCAAGGCGTGGCCATGGCACGAGTCGGGACGTCGCAGGACGTGTCAGGATATGGCCATGGCACGTGTCAGGACGCGTCAGGACATGGCAGCACGGCTTGACCGTGGCACGAGTTGGGACGTCGCAGGACATGGTAGGGCGTTCCCATGGCACGAGTCGGGACCTCGCAGGACGTGTCAGGACATGGCCATGGCATATGTCAGGACGCATCAGGACGTCTCTGGACATGGCAGGATATGGCCATGGTACGTGTCAGGACGCGTTAGGACGTGGCCATTGTACGTGTTAGGATGCGTCAGGACATGGCCATGGCACGTGTCAAGACGCTTCAGGACATGGCCATGGCACGTGTAAGGACGCATCAGGACATGGTTGGGTGTGGCCATGGCACGAGTCGGGACGTTGCAGGACATGGCAGGGCGTGGCCATGGCACGAGTCAGGACGTCGCAGGACGTGTCAGGACATGGCCATGGCACATGTCAGGACGCGTAAGGACATGGCAGGGCGTAGCCATTGCACGAGTCGGGACGTCGCAGGACATAGCAGGGCGTGGACATTGCACGATTCGGGACGTCGCAGGACGTGTCAGTACATGGCCATGGCACATGTCAGGACGCGTGAGGACATGGCCATGGCACATGTCAGGACACGTCAGGACACGGCAGGGCGTGGCCATGGTACGTGTCAGGACGCGTTAGGACGTGGTCATTGTACGTGTTAGGATGAGTCAGGACGTGGCCATGGCACGTGTCAGGGCGCATCAGGATGGGCCATGGCACGTGTCAGGACACATCAGGACATGGCAGAGCGCGGCCGTGGCACGAGTCGGGACGTCGCAAGACATGGCAGGGCGTGGCCATGGCACGAGTCGGGACGTCGCAAGACGTGTCAGGATATGGCCATGGCACGTGTCAGGACGCGTCAGGACATGGCAGCTCGGCTTGACCATGGCACGAGTTGGGACGTCGCAGGACATGGCAGGGCGTTGCCATGGCACGAGTCGGGACCTCGCAGGACGTGTCAGGACATGGCCATGGCACATGTCAGGACAGCATCAGGACGTCTCTGGACATGGCAGGATATGGCCATGGTACGTGTCAGGACGCGTTAGGACGTGGCCATTGTACGTGTTAGGATGCGTCAGGACGTGGCCATGGCACGTGTTCCTGATAGGCCATGGCACGTCTCAGGACACATCAGGACATGGCAGGGCGTGGCCATGGCACGAGTCGGGACGTCGTAAGACATGGCAGGGCGTGGCCATGGCACGAGTCGGGACGTCGCAGGATGTGTCAGGATATGGCCATGGCACGTGTCAGGACGCGTCAGGACATGGCAGCACGGCTTGACCATGGCACGAGTTGGGACGTCGCAGGACATGGCAGGGCGTTGCCATGGCACGAGTCGGGACCTCGCAGGACGTGTCAGGACATGGCCATGGCACATGTCAGGACGCATCAGGACGTCTCTGGACATGGCAGGATATGGCCATGGTACGTGTCAGGACGCGTTAGGACGTGGCCATTGTACGTGTTAGGATGCGTCAGGACATGGCCATAGGACGTGTCAAGACGCTTCAGGACATGGCCATGGCACAAGTCAGGACGCATCAGGACATGGTTGGGCGTGGCCATGGCATGAGTCGAGACGTTGCAGGACATGGCAGGGCGTGGCCATGGCACGAGTCAGGACGTCGCAGGACGTGTCAGGACATGGCCATGGCACATGTCAGGACGCGTCAGGACATGGCAGGGCGTAGCCATTGCACGAGTCAGGACGTCGCAGGACATAGCAGGGCGTGGACATTGCACGAGTCGGGACGTCGTAGGACGTGTCAGTACATGGCCATGGCACATGTCAGGACGCGTTAGGACATGGCCATGGCACATGTCAGGACACGTCAGTACATGGCAGGGCGTGGCCATGGTACGTGTCAGGACGCGTCTGGACATGGCCATGGCACGCGTCAGGACGTCGCAGGACATGGCCATGGCATGCGTCAGGACGTTGAAGGGCGTGGTCATGGCACAAGTTAGGACGTCGCAGGACATGGCAGGATATGGCCATGGTACGTGTCAGGATGGTCAGGACGTGGTCATGGTGCGTGTTAGGATGCGTCAGGACGTGGCCATGGCACGTGTCAGGACGCATTAGGATAGGCCATGGCACATGTCAGGACACATCAGGACATGGCAGGGCGTGGCCATGGCACGAGTCGGGACGTCGTAAGACATGGCAGGGCGTGGCCATGGCACGAGTCGGGACGTCGCAGGATGTGTCAGGATATGGCCATGGCACGTGTCAGGACGCGTCAGGACATGGCAGCACGGCTTGACCATGGCACGAGTTGGGACGTCGCAGGACATGGCAGGGCGTTGCCAAGGCACGAGTCGGGACCTCGCAGGACGTGTCAGGACATGGCCATGGCACATGTCAGGACGCATCAGGACGTCTCTGGACATGGCAGGATATGGCCATGGTACGTGTCAGGACGCGTTAGGACGTGGCCATTGTACGTGTTAGGATGCGTCAGGACATGGCCATAGGACGTGTCAAGACGCTTCAGGACATGGCCATGGCACAAGTCAGGACGCATCAGGACATGGTTGGGCGTGGCCATGGCATGAGTCGGGACGTTGAAGGACATGGCAAGGCGTGGCCATGGCACGAGTCAGGACGTCGCAGGACGTGTCAGGACATGGCCATGGCACATGTCAGGACGCGTCAGGACATGGCAGGGCGTAGCCATTGCACGAGTCAGGACGTCGCAGGACATAGCAGGGCGTGGACATTGCACGAGTCGGGACGTCGTAGGACGTGTCAGTACATGGCCATGGCACATGTCAGGACGCGTTAGGACATGGCCATGGCACATGTCAGGACACGTCAGTACATGGCAGGGCGTGGCCATGGTACGTGTCAGGACGCGTCTGGACATGGCCATGGCACGCGTCAGGACGTCGCAGGACATGGCCATGGCATGCGTCAGGACGTTGAAGGGCGTGGTCATGGCACAAGTTAGGACGTCGCAGGACATGGCAGGATATGGCCATGGTACGTGTCAGGATGGTCAGGACGTGGTCATGGTGCGTGTTAGGATGCGTCAGGACGTGGCCATGGCACGTGTCAGGACGCATTAGGATAGGCCATGGCACATGTCAGGACACATCAGGACATGGCAGGGCGTGGCCATGGCACGAGTCGGGACGTCGTAAGACATGGCAGGGCGTGGCCATGGCACGAGTCGGGACGTCGCAGGATGTGTCAGGATATGGCCATGGCACGTGTCCGGACGCGTCAGGACATGGCAGCACGGCGTGGCCATGGCACGAGTTGGGACGTCGCAGGACATGGTAGGGCGTGGCCAAGGCACGAGTCGGGACCTCGCAAGACGTGTCAGGACTTGGCCATGGCACGTGTCAGGACGCGTCAGGACATGGCAGGGCTTTGCCATGGCACGAGTCAAGACGTCGCAGGACGTGGACATTGCACGAGTCGGGACCTCACAGGACATGGCCATGGTACGCGTCAGGACGCGTCTGGACATGGCCATGGCACGCGTCAAGACGTGGCAGGGTGTGGCCATTGCAAGAGTCAGGATGTCGCAGGACATGGCCATGGCACGCGTCAGGACGTGGCAGGGCGTGGTCATGGCACAAGCTAGGACGTCGCAGGACATAGCAGGATATGGCCATGGTACGTGTCAGGACGCGTCAGGATGTGGTCATGGTACGTCTTAGGATGCGTCAGGACGTGGCCATGGCACGTGTTCCTGATAGGCCATGGCACGTGTCAGGACACATCAGGACATGGCAGGGCGTGGCCATGGCACGAGTCGGGATGTCGTAAGACATGGCAGGGCGTGGCCATGGCACGAGTCGGGACATCGCAGGATGTGTCAGGATATGGCCATGGCACGTGTCAGGACGCGTCAGGACATGGCAGCACGGCGTGGCCATGGCACGAGTTGGGACGTCGCAGGACATGGTAGGGCGTGGCCATGGCACGAGTCGGGACCTCGCAGGACGTGTCAGGGCATGGGCATGGCACGAGTCGGGACGTCGCAGGATGTGTCAGGATATGGCCATGGCACGAGTTGGGACGTCGCAGGACATGGTAGGGCGTGTCCATGGCACGAGTCGGGACCTCGCAGGACGTGTCAGGACATGGCCATGGCACGTGTCAGGATGCGTCAGGACATGGCAGGGCTTGGCCATGGCACGAGTCAAGACGTCGCAGGACGTGGACATTGCACGAGTCGGGACCTCGCAGGACATAGCCATGGTACGCGTCAGGACGCGTCTGGACATGGCCATGGCACGCGTCAAGACGTGGCAGGGTGTGGCCATTGCACGAGTCAGGATGTCGCAGGACATGGCCATGGCACGCGTCAGGACGTGGCAGGGCGTGGTCATGGCACAAGTTAGGACGTCGCAGGACATAGCAGGATATGGCCATGGTACGTGTCAGGACGCGTCAGGACATGGTCATGGTACGTCTTAGGATGCGTCAGGACGTGGCCATGGCACGTGTCAAGACAAATCAGGATGGGCCATGGCACGTGTCAGGACACATCAGGACACATCAGGACATGGCAGGGCGTGGCCATGGCACGAGTCAGGACGTCGTAGGACATGGCAGGATATGGCCATGGTACGTGTCAGGATGCGTCTGGACATGGCCATGGCACGCGTGAAGATGTGGCAGGGAGTGGCCATGGCACGAATCAGGACGTCGCAGGACATGGCCATGGCGCGCGTCAGGACATGGCAGGGCGTGGTCATGGCACAAGTTAGGACATCGCAGGACATAGCAGGATATGGCCATAGTACCTGTCAGGACGCGTCAGGACGTGGTCATGGTACGTGATAGGATGCGTCAGGACGTGGCCATGGCACGTGTCAGGACGCATGAGGATGGGCCATGGCACGTGTCAGGACACATCAGGACAGGGCAGGGCATGTCCATGGCACGAGTCGGGACGTCGCAAGACATGGCAGGGGGTGGCCATGGCACGAGTCAGGACGTCGCAGGACTTGTAAGTATATGGCCATGGCACGTGTCAGGACGCGTCAGGACATAGCAGCAGGGCTTGGCCATGGCATGAGTTAGGACGTCGCAGGACATGGCAGGGCGTGGCCATAGCATGAGTCAGGACCTCGCAGGACGTGTCAGGACGTGGCCATGGCATGTGTCAGGATGCATCAGGACATGGCAGGGCATGGCCATGGCACGAGTCAAGACGTCGCAGGACATGGAAGGACTTGGCCATGGTACGTGTCAGGACGCGTCAGGACATGGCCATGGCACGAGTCAGGGTGTCGCAGGACATGGCAGGGCGTGACCGTGGCACGTGTCAGGACACATCACGACATGGCCATGGCACGTATCAGGACGCGATAGGACATGGCAGGGTGTGGCCATGGCACGAGTCGGGACGTCGCAGGACATGTCCATGGCACGTGTCAGGACGCGTCAGGACTTGGCAGGGCGTGGCCATGGCACTAGTCGGGACGTTAGAGGACATGGCAGGGTGTGGCCATGGCACGAGTCGGGACGTCGCAGGACATGGTAGGATATGGCCATAGTACGTGTCAGGACGCGTCAGGACATGGCCATGGCACGCGTCAGGACGTGGCAGGGCGTGGCTATGGCACGAGTCAGGACGTCACAGGACATGGCCATGGCACGCGTGAGGACGTGGCAGGGCGTGTTCATGGCACGAGTCAGGACGTCGCAGGACATGGCTGGATATGGCCATGGTACGTGTCAGAACGCATCAGGACATGGCCATGGCACGTGTCAGGATGCGTCAGGACATGGCCATGGCATGTGTCAGGACTCATCATGACATGGCAGGGCGTTGCCATGGCTCAAGTCGGGACGTCGCAGGACATGGCAGGGCGTGGCCATGGCACGAGTTGGGACGTCGCAGGATGTGTTAGGACATGGCCATGGCACGTGTCAGGACGCGTCAGGACATGGCAGGGCATGGCCATGGCACGAGTCGGGACGTTACAGGAAATGGCAGGGCGTGACTATGGCACGAGTCGGGACCTCGCAAGATATGGCCATGGAACGTGACAGGACGCGTCAGGACATGTTAGGGCATGTCCATGGCACGAGTCGGGACGTCGCAGGACATGGCAAGGCGTGGCCATGGCACGAGTCGGGACGTCGCAGGACGTGTCAGGATATGGCCATGGCACGTGTCAGGACGCGTCAGGACATGGCAGCACGGCTTGACCGTGGCACGAGTTGGGACGTCGCAGGACATGGTAGGGCGTTCCCATGGCACGAGTCGGGACCTCGCAGGACGTGTCAGGACATGGCCATGGCATATGTCAGGACGCATCAGGACGTCTCTGGACATGGCAGGATATGGCCATGGTACGTGTCAGGACGCGTTAGGACGTGGCCATTGTACGTGTTAGGATGCGTCAGGACATGGCCATGGCACGTGTCAAGACGCTTCAGGACATGGCCATGGCACGTGTAAGGACGCATCAGGACATGGTTGGGTGTGGCCATGGCACGAGTCGGGACGTTGCAGGACATGGCAGGGCGTGGCCATGGCACGAGTCAGGACGTCGCAGGACGTGTCAGGACATGGCCATGGCACATGTCAGGACGCGTAAGGACATGGCAGGGCGTAGCCATTGCACGAGTCGGGACGTCGCAGGACATAGCAGGGCGTGGACATTGCACGATTCGGGACGTCGCAGGACGTGTCAGTACATGGCCATGGCACATGTCAAGACGCGTGAGGACATGGCCATGGCACATGTCAGGACACGTCAGGACACGGCAGGGCGTGGCCATGGTACGTGTCAGGACGCGTCTGGACATGGCCATGGCACGCGTCAGGACGTCGCATGACATGGCCATGGCATGCGTCAGGACGTTGAAGGGCGTGGTCATGGCACAAGTTAGGACGTCGCAGGACATGGCAGGGTATGGCCATGGTACGTGTCAGGACGCGTCAGGACGTGGTCATGGTGCGTGTTAGGATGCGTCAGGACGTGGCCATGGCACGTGTCAGGATGCATCAGGATAGGCCATGGCACGTGTCAGGACACATCAGGACATGGCAGGGTGTGGCCATGGCACGAGTCAGGACGTCGTAAGACATGGCAGGGCGTGGCCATGGCACGAGTCGGGACGTCGCAGGATGTGTCAGGATATGGCCATGGCACGTGTAAGGACGCGTCAGGACGTGGCAGCACGGCGTGGCCATGGCACGTGTAAGGACGCGTCAGGACGTGGTAGGGCGTGGCCATGGCACGAGTCGGGACCTCGCAGGACGTGTTAGGACATGGCCATGGCACGTGTCAGGATGCGTCAGGACATGGCAGGGCTTTGCCATGGCACGAGTCAAGATGTCACAGGACGTGGACATTGCACGAGTCGGGACCTTGCAGGACATGGCCATGGTACGCGTCAGGATGCGTCTGGACATGGCCATGGCACGCGTCAAGACGTGGCAGGGTGTGGCCATTGCAAGAGTCAGGATGTCGCAGGACATGGCCATGGCACGCGTCAGGACGTGGCAGGGCGTGGTCATGTCACAAGTTAGGACGTCGTAGGACATAGCAGGATATGGCCATGGTACGTGTCAGGACGCGTCAGGATGTGGTCATAATACGTCTTAGGATGCGTCAGGACATGGCCATGGCATGTGTCAGGACAAATCAGGATGGGCCATGGCACGTGTCAGGACACATCAGAACATGGCAGGGGCGTGGCCATGGCACGAGTCAGGACGTCGTAGGACATTGCAGGATATGGCCATGGTACGTGTCAGGATGCGTCTGGACATGGCCATGGCACGCGTCATGACGTGGCAGGGTGTGGCCACGGCATGAGTCAGGACGTCGCAGGACATGGCCATGGCACGCGTCAGGACATGGCAGGGCGTGGTCATGGCACAAGTTAGGACGTCGCAGGACATGGTAGGATATGGCCATGGTACGTGTCAGGACGCGTCAGGACGTGGTCATGGTACGTGATAGGATGCGTCAGGACGTGGCCATGGCACGTGTCAGGACGCATGAGGATGGGCCATGGCACGTGTCAGGACACATCAGGACATGGCAGGGCGTGTCCATGGCATGAGTCGGGACGCCGCAAGACATGGCAGGGCGTGGCCATGGCACGAGTCGGGACGTCGCAGGACGTGTTAGTATATGGCCACGGCATGGTCAGGATGCGTCAGGACATAGCAGCAGGGCTTGGCCATGGCACGAGTTTGGACGTCGCAGGACATGGCAGGGCGTGGCCATGGCACGAGTCGGGACCTCGCAGGACGTGTCAGGACATGGCCATGGCACGTGTCAGGATGCGTCAGGACATGGCAGGGCGTGGCCATGGCACGAGTCAAGACGTCGCAGGACGTGGACATTGCACGAGTCGGGACCTCGCAGGACATGGCCATGGTATGCGTCAGGACGCGTCTGGACATGGCCATGGCACGCGTCAAGACGTGGCAGGGTGTGGCCATTGCACGAGTCAGGATGTCGCAGGACATGGCCATGGCACGCGTCAGGACGTGGCAGGGCGTGGTCATGGCACAAGTTAGGACGTCGCAGGACATTGCAGGATATGGCCATGGTACGTGTCAGGATGCGTCAGGACGTGGTCATGGTACGTCTTAGGATGCGTCAGGACGTCGCAATGGCACGTGACAAGACAAATCAGGATGGGCCATGGCACGTGTCAAGACACATCAGGACATGGCAGGGCGTGGCCATGGCACGAGTCAGGACGTCGTAGGACATGGCAGGATATGGCCATGGTACGTGTCAGGATGCGTCTGGACATGGCCATGGCACGTGTCAAGACGTGGCAGGGTGTGGCCATGGCACGAGTCAGGACGTCGCAGGACATGGCCATGGCACGCGTCAGGACATGGCAGGGCGTGGTCATGGCACAAGTTAGGACGTCGCAGGACATAGCAGGATATGGCCATAGTACGTGTCAGGACGCGTCAGGACGTGGTCATGGTACGTGATAGGATGCGTCAGAACGTGGCCATAGCACGTGTCAGGACGCATGAGGATGGGCCATGGCACGTGTCAGGACACATCAGGACATGACAGGGCGTGTCCATGGCACGAGTCGGGACATCGCAAGACATGGCAGGGGGTGGCCATGGCACGAGTCGGGACGTCGCAGGACGTGTCAGTATATGGCCATGGCACGTGTCAGGACGCGTCAGGAAATAGCAGCAGGGCTTGGCCATGGCACGAGTTGGGACGTCGCAGGACATGGCAGGGCGAGGCCGTGGCATGAGTCAGGACCTCGCAGGACGTGTCACGACGTGGCCATGGCACGTGTCAGGATGCGTCAGGACATGGCAGAGCATTGCCATGGCACGAGTCAAGACGTCGCAGGACATGAAAGGACTTGGCCATGGTACGTGTCAGGACGCGTCAGGACATGGCCATGGCACGAGTCAGGATGTCGCAGGACATGGCAGGGCGTGACCGTGGCACATGTCAGGACGCATCACGACATGGCCATGGCACGTATCAGGACGCGACAGGACATGGCAGGGCGTGGCCATGGCACGAGTCGGGACGTAGCAGGATATTTCAGGACATGTCCATGGCACGTGTGAGGACGCGTCAAGACTTGGCAGGGCGTGGACATGGCACGAGTCGGGACGTTACGGGACATGGCAGGGCGTGGCCATGGCACGAGTCGGGACGTCGCAGGACATGGTAGGATATGGCCATAGTACGTGTCAGGACGCGTCAGGACATGGCCATGGCACACGTCAGGACGTGGCAGGGCGTGGCAATGGCACGAGTCAGGACGTCACAGGACATGGCCATGGCACGCGTGAGGATGTGGCAGGGCGTGTTCATGGCACGAGTCAGGACGTCGCAGGACATGGCTGGATATGGCCATGGTACGTGTCAGAACGCATCAGGACATGGCCATGACACGTGTCAAGATGCGTCAGGACATGGCCATGGCATGTGTCAGGACTCATCATGACATGGCAGGGCGTGGCCATGGCCCGAGTCGGGACGTCGCAGGACATGGCAGGGCGTGGCCATGGCACGAGTTGGGACGTCGCAGGACGTGTCAGGACATGGCCATGGCACGTGTCAGGACGCATCAGGACATGGCAGGGCATGGCCATGGCACGAGTCGGGACGTTGCAGGAAATGGCAGGGCGTGACCATGGCACGAGTAGGGACCTTGCAGGACATGGCCATGGAACGTGACAGGACGCGTCAGGACATGGCAGGGCGTGGCCATGGCATGAGTCGGGACGTCGCAGGACGTTTTAGGACATGGCCATGGCACGTGTCAGGACGCATTAGGACATGGCAGGGATTGGCCATGGCACGAGTCGGTACGTCACAGGACATGGCAGGGCGTGGCCATGGCACGAGTCGGGACGTCGCAGGACGTGTCAGGACATGGCCATGGCAAGTGTCAGGACGCTTCAGGACATGGCAGGGCGTGACCATGGCACGAGTCAGGGCGTCGCAGGACATGACAGGATATGGCCATGGTACGTGTCCGGACGCGTTAGGACGTGGCCATGGCACTAGTCGGGACGTCACGGGACGTGTCAGACATGGCCATTGCATGTGTCAGGACGCGTCAGTACATGGCAGGGCGTGGCCATGGCACGAGTCGTGACGTCGCAGTACATGGCAGGGCGTGGCCATGACACGAGTCGGGACCTCGTAGGACATGGCCATGGAACGTGTCAGGAGGCGTCAGGACATGATAGGGCGTAGCCATGGCACGAGTCGGGACGTCGCAGTACGTTTCAGGACATAGCCATGGCACGTGTCAGGACGCATGAGGACATGGCATGGCGTGGCCATGGCACGAGTCGGGACTTCACAGGACACGACAGGACATGGCAAGGCGTGGCTATGGCACGAGTTAGGACATTGCAGGACATGGCAGGATATGGCCATGGTACGTGTCAGGACGCATTTGGACATGGCCATGGCACGCGTCAACACGTGGCATGGTGTGGCCATGGCACTTGTCAGGACGTCGCAGGACATGGCCATGGCATGCGTTTGGACGTGGAAGGGCGTGGTCATGGCACAAGTTAGGACGTCGCAGGACATGGCAGGATATGGCCATGGCACGTGTCAGGACGCGTCAGGACGTGGTCATGGTACGTGTTAGGATGCGTCAGGACGTGGCCATGGCACGTGACAGGACGCATCAGGATGGGCCATGGCACGTGTCCGGACACATCAGGACATGGCTAGGCGTGGCCATGGCACGAGTCGGGACGTGGTAGGGCGTGGCCATGGCACGAGTCGGGACGTTGCAGGACGTGTCAAGATATGGACATGGCACGTGTTTGGACGTCGCAGGACATGGAAGGGCGTGGCCATGGCACGAGTCGGGACCTCGCAGGACGTGTCAGGACATGGCCATGGCACGTGTCTGGATGAGTCAAGACATGGCAGGGCGTGGCCATGGCACGAGTCGGGACGTCGCAGGACATAGCAGGGCGTGGACATTGCACGAGTGGGGAAGTCGCAGGACGTGTCAGTACATGGCCATGGCACATGTCAGGACGCGTCAGGACATGGCCATGGCACATGTCAGGACACGTTAGGACATGGCAGGGCGAGGCAATGGAACGAGTTAGGACGTCGCAAGACATGGCAGGATATGGCCATGGTACATGTCAGGACGCGTCTGGACATGGCCATGGCACGCGTCAGAACGTCGCAGGACATGGCCATGGCACGCGTCACGACGTTGAAGGGCGTGGTCATGGCAGAAGTTAGGACGTCGCAAGACATGGCAGGATATGGCTGGTACGTGTCAGGACGCGTCAGGACGTGGTCATGGTACGTGTTAGGATGCGTCAGGATGTGGCCATGGCACGTGTCAGGACGCATCAGGATTGGCCATGGCACGTGTCAGGACACATCAGGACATGGCAGGGCGTGGCCATGGCACGAGTCGGGACGTCGTAAGACATGGCTGGTCGTGGCCATGGCACGAGTCGAGACGTCGCAGGATGTGTCAAGATATGGCCATGGCACGTGTCAGGACGCGTCAGGACATGGCAGCACGGCTTGGCCATGGCACGAGTTGCGGCGTCGCAGGACAAGGTAGGGCGTGGCCATGGTACGAGTCGGGACCTCGCAGGACGTGTCAGGACATGGCCATGGCACGTGTCAGGATGCGTCAGGACAAGGCAGGGCGTGGCCATGGCACGAACCAAGACGTCGCAGGACGTGGACATTGCACGAGTCGGGACCTCGCAGGACATGGCCATGGTACGCGTCAGGACGAGTCTGGACATGGCCATGGCACGCGTCAAGACGCATCAGGACATGGCCATGGCATTTGTCAGGATGCATCTGGACATGACAGGGCGTGGCCATGGAACGAGTCGGGACGTCGCAGGACATGGCAGGGCGTGGCCATGGCACGAGTCGGGATGTCGCAGGACGTGTCAGGACATGGCCATGGCACGTGTCAGGACACGTCAGGACATGGCCATGGCACGAGTCGTAACGTCGCAGGACATGGCAAGGCATGGTCATGGCACGAGTCAGGACCTCGCAGGACGTGTCAGGACATGGCCATGGCACATGTCAGGACACGTCAGGACGTGGCAGTGCATGGCCATGCCACGAGTCAGGACGTCGCAAGACATGGCAGGATATGGCCATGGTACGTGTCAGGACGCGTCTGGACATGGCCATGGCATGTGTCAATACGTGGCAGGGTGTGGCCATGGCACGAGTCAGGACGTCGCAGGACATGGCCATGGCACGCATCGGGACATGGCAGGGCGTGGACATGGCACGAGTTAGGACGTCGCAGGACGTGGCCATGGTACGTGTCTGGATGCGTCAGGACATGGCGATGGTTTGTGTCAGGACTCATCAGGACGTGGCCATGGTACGTGTCAGGATGCGTCAGGACATGGCCATGGCACGTGTCAGGACGCATCAGGACATGGCCATGGCACTTGTCAGGACGCATCAGGACATGACAGGGCCTGGCAAGGACACGAGTCAGGATGTCGAAGGACATGGCAGGAGTCGGGATATCGCAGGACGTGTCAGGACATGGCCATGAAACGTGTCAGGACGCGTCAGGACGTGGCCATGGCACGCATCTGGACGTGGCACGGTATGGCCATGGCACGATTCAGGACGTCGCAGGACATGGCCTTGGCACGCGTCACGACGTGGCAGGGCGTGGTCACGGCATGAGTTAGGATATGGCAAGACATGGCAGGATATGTCCATGGTACGTGTCAGGACGTGGCCGTGGTACGTGTCACGATGCATTAGGAAATGGCAAGGCGTGGCCAGGGCACGAGTCGGGACGTCGCAGGACAAGGCAGGGCGTGGCCATGGCACAAGTTGGGATGTCGCAGGACGTGTCAGGAGATGGCCATGGCACGTGTCAGGACGCATCAGGACATGGCCATGGCATGTGTCAGCACTCATCAGGACATGGCCATGGCACGTGTTAGGACGCATCAGGACATGGCCTTGGCATGTGTCAGGACTCATCAGGACATTGCAAGGCGTGGCCAAGGCACGAGTCGGCACGTCACAGGACAAGGCAGGGTGTGGCCATGGCACGAGTCGGGACGTCGCAGGACGTGTCAGGACATGGCCATGGCACGTGTCAGGACGCGTCCGGACATGGCAGGGCGTGACCATAGCACGAGTCAGGACGTCGCAGGACATGGCATGATATGGCCATGGTACGTGTCAGGACGCGTGAGGACATGGCCATGGAAAGAGTCAGGACGTGGCAGGGCGTGGCTATGGCACGAGTAAGGACGTCGCAAGACACGGCCATGGCACGCGTGAGGAAGTGGCAGGGCGTGGTCATGGCATGAGTCAGGACGTCGCAGGATATGGCAAGGCGTGGCCATGGCACAAGTCGGGATGTCGCAGGACGTGTCAGGTCATGGCCATGGCACGTGTCAGGACGCATCGGGACATGGCCATGGCATGTGTCAGCACTCATCAGGACATGGCCATGGCACGTGTCACGACGCATCAGGACATGGCCATGGCATGTGTCAGGACTCATCAGGACATGGCAGGGCGTGGCCATGGTACGAGTCGGAACGTCGCAGGACATGGCAAGGCGTGGCCATGGCACGAGTCGGGACGTCGTAGGACATGGCAGGGCATGGCCATGGCACGAGACGGGACCTCGCAGGACATGGCCATGGCACGTGTCAGGACGCGTCAAGACATGGCAGGGCGTGGCCATGGAATGAGTCGGGACGTCGCATAACATGGCAGGGCTTTGCCATGGCACGGGTCGGGACGTCGCAGGATGTTTCAGGACATGGCAATGGCACGTGTCATGACGCGTCAGGACATGGCAGGGCGTGGCCATGGCACGAGTCGGGACGTTGCAGGACATGGCAAGGCATGGCCATGGCACGAGTCGGGACCTCGCAGGACGTGTCAGGACATTGCCATGGCAAGGCGTGACCATGGCACGAGTCAGGATGTCGCAGGACGTGTCAGGACATGGCCATGGAACGTGTCAGGACTCATCAGGACGTTGCAGTGCATGGCCATGGCACGAGTCGGGACGTCGCAGGACATGGCAGGGCGTGGCTATGGCACGAGTCGGGATGTCGCAGGACATGGACGGGCATGGCCATGGCACGAGACGGGACCTCGCAAGACATGGCCATGGCACGTGTCAGGACATGGCAGGGCGTGGCCATGGCACGAGAAGGGACGTCGCAGGACATGGCAGGGCGTGGCCATGGCACGAGTCGGGACGTCGCAGAACGTTTCAGGACATGTCCATGGCACGTGTCAGGATGCATCAGGACATGGCAGGGCGTGGCCATGGCACGAGTCGGGACGTCATAGGACAAGGCAGGGCGTGGCCATGGCACGAGTCGGGACGTCGCAGGACGTGTCAGGACATGGCCATGGCACGTGTCAGGACGCGTCAGGACAAGGTAGGGCTTGACCATGGCACGAGTCAGGACGTCGCAGGACATAGCAGGATATGGCCTTGGTACGTGTCAGGACGCGTTAGGACATGGCCATGGCACACGTCAGGACGTGGCAGGGCGTGGCTGTGGCACGAGTCAGGACGTCGCAGGACATGGCCATGGCACGCGTCAGGATATGGCAGGGCGTGGACATGGCACGAGTTAGGACGTCGCAGGACTCGTCAGGACGTGGCCATGGTACGTGTCAGGATGCGTCAGGACATGGCCAGGGTTCGTGTCAGGACTCGTCAGGACGTGGCCAGTGTACGTGTCAGGATGCGTCAGGACATGGCCATGGCACGTGTCAGGACGCATCAGGACATGGCCATGGCACTTGTCAGGACGCATCAGGATATGACAGGGCGTGGCAAGAGCGCGAGTCGGGACGTCGCAGGACATAGCAGGGCATGGCCATGGCACGAGTCGGGATGTCGCAGGATGTGTCAGGACATGGCCATGGCACGTGTCAGGACGCATCAGGACGTGGCCATGGCATGCATTCAGGACGTCGCAGGACATGGCCTTGGCACGCATCAGGACGTGGCTGGGCATGGTCATGGCATGAGTTAGGACATCGCAGGACATGGCAGGATATGTCCATGGTACGTGTCAGGACGTGTCAGGACGTGGCCGTGGTACGTGTCAGGATGCATCAGGACATGGCCATGGCATGTGTCAGGACTCATCAGGACATGGCAGGGAGTGGCCATGGCACGAGTCGGGACGTCGCAGGACATGGCAGGGCGTGGCCTGGGCACGAGTCGGGACGTCGCAGGACATGGCAGCACGAGTCGGGATGTCGCAGGACGTGTCAGGACATGGCCATTGCACGTGTCAGGACGCATCAGGACATGGCCATGGCATGTGTCAGCACTTATCAGGACATGGCCATGGCACGTGTCAGGACGCATCAGGACATTGCCATGGCATGTGTCAGGACTCATCAAGACATGGCAGGGCGTGGTCATGGCACGAGTAGGGACGTCGCAAGACATGGCAGGGCGTGGCCATGGCACGAGTCGGGACGTCGCAGGACATGGCAGGGCATGGCCATGTCACGAGACGGGACCTCACAAGACATGGCCATGGCACGTGTCAGGACGCGTTAGGACATGGCAGTGCGTGGCCATGGAACGAGTCGGGACGTCGCAGGACATGGCAGGGCGTGGCCATGGCACGGGTCTGTACGTCGCAGGACGTTTCAGGACATGGCAATGGCACGTGTCAGGACGCGTCAGGACATGGCAGGGCGTGGCCATGGCACGAGTCGGGACGTCACAGGACATGGCAAGGCGTGGCCAAGGCACGAGTCGGGACCTCGCAGGACGTGTTAGGACATGGCCATGGCACGTGTCAGGATGCGTATGGACATGGCAAGGCGTGGCCATGGCACAAGTCTGGACGTGGCAGGGTGTGGCCATGTCACGATTCAGGACGCCGCAGGACATGGCCATGGCACGCGTCAGGACGTGGCAGGGCGTGGTCAAGGCATCAGTTAGGACATGGCAGGACATGGCAGGATATGTCCATTGTACGTGTCAGGATGCGTCAGGACGTGACCATGGCACGCGTTAAGACGTGGCAGGATATGGCCATGGCACGCGTCAGAACGTGGCAGGGCGTGGCCATGCCACGAGTCAGGACATCGCAGGACATGGTAGGATATGGCCATGGTACGTGTGAGGACGCGTCTGGACATGGCCATGGCACACGTCAAGACGTGGCAGGGTGTGGCCATGGCACGAGTCAGGACGTCGCAGGACATGGCCATGGCACGCGTCAGGACATGGCAGGGCGTGGTCATAGCACGAGTTAGGACGTCGCAGGACATGGCCATGGCACGGGTCAGGTCGCGTCAGGACATGGCAGGGCGAGGCCATGGCACGAGTCGGCACGTCACAGGATATTGCAGGGCGTGGCCATGGCACGAATCGGGACGTCGCAGCACGTTTCAGGACAAGTCTATGTCACGTGTCAGGACGCATCAGGACGTGGAAGGGCGTGGCCATGGCACAAGTCGAGACGTCACAGGACAAGGCAGGGCGTGGCCATGGCACGAGTCGGGACGTCGCAGGACGTGTCAGGTCATGGCCATGGCACGTGTCAGGACGCGTCAGGACATGGTAGGGCGTGACCATGGCACGAGTCAGGACATCGCAGGACATGGCAGGATATGGCCATGGTACGTGTCAGGACGTGTTAGGACATGGCCATGGCACGCGTCAGGACGTGGCAGGGCGTGGCTGTGGCACGAGTCAGGACGTCGCAGGACATGGCCATGCCACGCGTGAGGACCTGGCAAGACGTGGTCATGGCACGAGTCAAGACGTCGAAGGACATGGCAGGATATGGCCATGGTTCGTGTCAGGACTCGTCAGGACGTGGCCATGGTACGTGTCAGGATGGGTCAGGACATGGCCATGGCACGTGTCAGGACGCATCAGGACATGGCCATGGCATGTTTCAGGATGCATCTGGACATGACAGGGCGTGGCCATGGAACGAGTCGGGACGTCGCAGGACATGGCAAGGCGTGGCCATGGCACGAGTCGGGACGTTGCAGGACGTGTCAGGACATGGCCATGGCATGTGTCAGGACGCGTCAGGACATGGCAGGGCGTGGCCATGGCACGAGTCGTAACGTCGCATGACATGGCAAGGCGTGGTCATGGCACGAGTCAGGACCTCGCAGGACGTGTGAGGACATGGCCATGGCACATGTCAGGACACGTCAGGACGTGGCAGGGCGTGGCCATGCCACGAGTCAGGACGTCGCAGAACTTGGCAGGATATGGCAATGGTACGTGTCAGGACACGTCTGGACAGTGCCGTGGCATGCGTCAAAACGTGGCAGGGTGTGGCCATGGCACGAGTCAGGACGTCGCAGGACATGGCCATGGCACGTGTCACTACGCGTCAGGACATGGCAGGGCGTGGCCATTGCACGAGTCGGGACGTCGCTGGACATGGCATGGCGTGGCTTTGGCACGGGTCGGGACGTCACAGGACGTTTCAGGACATGGCAATGGCACGTGTCAGGACGCGTCATGACATGGCAGGGCGTGGCCATGGCACGAGTCGGGACCTCGCAGGACGTGTCAGGACATGGCCATGGCAAGGCGTGGCCATGGCACGAGTCGGGATGTCGCAGGACGTGTCAGGACATGGCCATGGCACGTGTCAGGACGCATCAGGACATGGCCATGGCATGTGTCAGGACTCTCAGGACGTTGCAGAGCGTGGCCATGGCACGAGTCGGGACGTCGCAGGACATGGCAGGGCATGGCTATGGCAAGAGTCGGGATATCGCAGGACATGGCAGGGCGTGGCCATGGCACGAGTCAGGACGTCGCAGGACGTTTTAGTACATGGCCATGGCACGTGTCAGGACGCATCAGGACATGGCACGGCGTGGCCATGGCACGAGTCGGGACGTCGCACGACATGGAAGGGTGTGGCCCTGGCACGAGTCGCGACGTTGCAGGACGTGTCAGGACATGGCCATGGCACGTGTCCAGACGCGTTAGGACATGGCAGGGCGTGACCGTGGAAAGAGTCAGGGCGTGCAGGACATGGCAGGATATGGCCATGGTACGTGTCAGGACGCGTTAGGACATAGACATGGCACGCGTCAGGACGTGGCAGGGCGTGGCTATGGCACGAGTTAGGACGTCGCAGGACATGGCCATGGCACGCATGAGGACATGGCAAGGCGTGGTCATGGCACGAGTCAGGACGTCGCTGGACATGGCAGGTGTCACGGGGTCGATTTTGGCCACTTAAATCCTGGCCGAGGTTTCGCCTCCGTGCGGCAGTCAAGCCTTGCCTGACTCAGCCTTCCCCCAAAACTTGCCAATCGCACACAAGTTTGGTCTTAGACGAATTTGGGCTGCAAAACAGAATTTAAATGAGACAAGCATATACGGGAAAAATTTCCCAACCTTTATATTAATATGGAAAATAATACAAAGGACCCTCACTCTTGCTATGAACAATGCCGCTCACTGCCCACTCTCCGACTAAGATGACCTTGTCAATCTTGGCCGAACACTCGGATTGTCCCACAACCCAAGTCCCCTTTTTCCTGAAACACTTAGAACTCCTCACGTTTCCCTCGTGTTTCCCAGCAAGCAAATACGCACGAATTACTTGACTAATTTCTGCCTAAGCCTAAGGGTCCTATTTATAGCACATAGGAACCCTTCACTTGGCAGCACATGCACATTTTCAGCCAACCGCTTTCTCCCACTAAGCTATCCCACGTTCCTAACGTGTGGCTGACAACCCCAGCCACTTAGGATCCACTACTCACGAAATGGGGCATTATATAAGCATTACAAGATAATGGGGATAATGGGGGAACATGGGAGATCATGGCCTACAAACAAGGAACTCCTGCCAACCGCTTCCATGAGCTTCTCATGTGCAATTCGGACCAGCTGCATTCCGCCCTAAGGATGCTCGAGCCATGCCTTAGTTAATTTGACATTGTCCCATACCAATGCCGGCGCAATCCGCTGTCAGCATATTTCCCGCACACTGCCCGGCGCCCATACACCGTGCGCACACTGCCTTTGGCCCTTGTCCGTTGCCATGTTCCTTTCCCTCATATCTGCCTCATTTCCCTCGTGCCATCACTTGTATTTTCTTTCCTATAGCCTTCCCTTGGCTATTGAAAGCCTTTGCCGTCAACCCGCATTTCCGCTTTGCCTTAGCTTAGCCCGCATTTAGCTGTCCCGACCAATGTCATGCCGACTGTCTTTGGCGCGCATGCCGTGCCATGCCGCCCCATTTTGCCGATGCTGCCTTGTCAAGCCCTTTCCAAGCAAACCTTGTCCGCCCCAAGGTCTTGGCCTTGCTTGCCCGTTCCAGCCCGTCGACCCACTGATATTGGCGCGCATGCCATGCCATGCTGCCGCCCGTCCATTGCCTTGTCAAGCCCTTCCAAGCAAACTTTGCCCATGCCAAGGTCTTGGCCTTGCTTGCACATCCGTTTGGCGCGCATGCCATGCCATGCTGCCGCCCATCCTTGCCGATACTGCCTTGTCAAGCCCTTCCAAGCAAACCTTTGCGCGCCAAGGTCTTGGCCTTTACTTGCACATACTAGCATATCGACTTACCGTCCATTGGCGCGCATGCCATACCATGCTGCCGCCCGTCCTTCGCCGACTTTCAAAGTTAGGGTCCTAACAAACCACCCACACCCTTTGAAATCGACGTCCTCGTCGAGTCGTCTCAATTGACGTACCTCGGAGGGTCATTGACATACCCCCCTTCTGGTTCATCATCCTCCGCCACCTTGTCCTGTCCCTGTGCCGCTAGTACTGCATTTATCTTAGCCTGCACTGGACAGTTCCTTTTCAAGTGCGGACCACCACAAGTGAAACAGCCATCAAACTTGCTGCTTCCCTCCTTGCCCTTGTGAAGTTCTCGTCTCACAGTGTCGGCAAGTTCACCACTTCCAGACGCTTGGCCCTTCCCGTTTCCCTTCCATTCCCTTGCCTTCCTTCCGTCGGCCTTTGAATGCGAAGTATCCATAGGTTCCCCACCTATCTTCAGGTCTGCCAACGCATCTGCGGCCGCAATGGCAGTAGAGAGGCATTGCACATTTTGCCTTCTCAACTCCAATTGCGCCCAACTCTTCAACCCGCTCATGAAGTAATGCAGCTTGTCTTCTTCTGCCATATTACTCACATTGAGCATCAAGGATGAAAATTCCTTGACATACTCCCTCACCGTGCCACTTTGCTTCAAGTGACGCAGCCCATCGCGTGCCATCCACGATGAATTCGTTGGAAGGAATTGGGATTTTAATTCCTTCTTCATCAACTCCCAAGTTTCAATTCTTGGCAGTCCAGCACCTTCTCCATCCGCACTTCGTGTACACCACAACACCTTTGCATCATCTGTCAAGTACATGGGTGTGATCACCACCTTATCGGCATCGGCTATACGTGCAGCCTGGAAATACTGCTCCACGTCCCAAAGGAAATTTTCCAGTTCCTTGGCACTTCTTGCACCACCATAAGGCTTCGGCTCTGGAATCTTCAACTTAGTGCGCTCATCCGTTCTAGGGGCAGAATCTTGTAATGCCCTTCGAAGATCAGCCACTTCTCGTCGCAACTCTTCCTTCTCTTGGCGTACCAAGGCCATTTCTGCCAGCGTTGTCTCGTGCCTCGCCGCATAATCTGCCTCCAACCACGCCATTCTCGCAAGAACAGAAGAATCATCATTCTCAAGAGCTTGCCCAACTAGTGTTTCCTACTGCTCAACTCTTTGACGCAGCTCCGCATTTGTGCCCTCCTGCCATGTTTTAAAAAATTTCAACGTAATCTGCCACTGACCGTTCCGTCACTGCCACAACTTGCTATGGCACGTCGTATCTCCGCTGCAACACGATCTGCCTTCAACCGCGCTCTGATACCAACTGTCACGGGGTCGATTATGGCCACTTAAATCCTGGCCGAGGTTTCGCCTCCGTGCGGCAGTTAAGCCTTGCCTGACTCAGCCTTCCCCCAAAACTTGCCAATCGCACACAAGTTTGGTCTTAGACGAATTTGGGCAGCAAAACAGAATTTAAATGAGACAAGCATATACGGGAACAATTTCCCAACCTTTATATTAATATGGAAAATAATACAAAGGACCCTCACTCTTGCTATGAACAATGCCGCTCACAGCCCACTCTCCGACTAAGATGACCTTGTCAATCTTGGCCCAACACTCGGATTGTCCCACAACCCAAGTCCCCTTTTGCCTGAAACAATTAGAACTCCTCACGTTTCCCTCGTGTTTCCCAGCAAGCAAATACGCACGAATTACTTGACTAATTTCTGCCTAAGCCTAAGGGTCCTATTTATAGCACATAGGAACCCTTCACTTGGCAGCACATGCACATTTTCGGCCAACCGCCTTCTCCCACTAAGCTATCCCACGTTCCTAACGTGTGGCTGACAACCCCAGCCACTTAGGATCCACTACTCACGAAATGGGGCATTATACAAGCATTACAAGATAATGGGGATAATGGGGAACATGGGAGATCATGGCCTACAAACAAGGAACTCCTGCCAACCGCTTCCATGTGCTTCTCATGTGCAATTCGGACCAGCTGCATTCCGCCCTAAGGATGCTCGAGCCATGCCTTAGTTAATTTGACATTGTCCCATACCAATGCCGGCGCAATCCGCTGTCAGCATATTTCCCGCACACTGCCCGGCGCCCATACACCGTGCGCACACTGCCTTTGGCCCTTGTCTGTTGCTATGTTCCTTTCCCTCATGTCTGCCTCATTTCCCTTGTGCCATCACTTGTATTTTCTTTCCTATAGCCTTGCCTTGGCTATTGAAAGCCTTTGCCGTCAACCCGCATTTCCGCTTTGCCTTAGCTTAGCCCGCATTTAGCTATCCCGACCAATGTCATGCCGACTGTCTTTGGCGCGCATGCCGTGCCATGCCGCCCCATTTTGCCGATGCTGCCTTGTCAAGCCCTTTCCAAGCAAACCTTGTCCGCCCCAAGGTCTTGGCCTTGCTTGCCCGTTCCAGCCCGTCGACCCACTGATATTGGCGCGCATGCCATGCCATGCTGCCGCCCGTCCATTGCCTTGTCAAGCCCTTCCAAGCAAACCTTGCCCATGCCAAGGTCTTGGCCTTGCTTGCGCATCCGTTTGGCGCGCATGCCATGTCATGCTGCCGCCCGTCCTTGCCGATACTGCCTTTTCAAGCCCTTCCAAGCAAACCTTTGCGCGCCAAGGTCTTGGCCTTTACTTGCACATTCTAGCATATTGACTCACCGTCCATTGGCGCGCATGCCATACCATGCTGCCGCCCGTCCTTCGCCGACTTTCAAAGTTGGGGTCCTAACAGCAGGATATGGCCATGGTACGTGTCACGATGCGTCAGGACGTGGCCGTGGTTCATGTCAGGATGCGTTAGGACATGGCCATGGCACGTGTCAGGACGCATCAGGACATGGCCATGGCACGTGTCAGGATGCATCAGGACATGGCAGGGCGTGGCCATGGCACGAGTCGGCACGTTACAGGACAAGGCAAGGTGTGGCCATGGCACGAGTCGGGACGTTGCAGGACGTGTCAGGACATGGCCATGTCACGTGTCAGGACGCGTCAGGACATGGCAGGGCATGACCATGGCACGAGTCAGGACGTCGCAGGACATGGCAAGATAAGGCCATGGTACGTGTCAGGACGCGTTAGGACATGGCCATGGAACGCGTCAGGACGTGGCAGGGCGTGGCTATGGCACGAGTCAGGACTCGCAGGACATGGCCATGGCACGCGTGAGGACGTGGCAGGGCGTGGTCATGGCACGAGTCAGGACGTCGCAGGACATGGCAGGATATGGCCATGGTTCGTGTCAGGACGTGTGAGGACGTGGCCATGGTACGTGTTAGGATGTGTCAGGACATGGCCATGGCACGTGTCAGGACGCATCGGGACATGACCATGGCACGTATTAGGATGCATCAGGACATGATAGGGTGTGGCCATGGCAGGAGTCGGGACGTCGTAGGACATGGCAGGGCGTGGCCATGGTACGAGTCGGGACGTCGCAGGACGTTTCAGGACATGGCCGTGGCACGTATCAGGACACGTCGGGACATGGCAGGGCGTGGCCATGGCACGAGTCGCAACGTCGCAGGACATGGCAAGGTGTGGCCATGGCACGAGTCAGGACCTTGCAGGACGTGTCAGGACATAGCCATGGCACATGTCAGGACGCGTCAGGACATGGCAGGGCGTGGCCATTGCACGAGTTAGGACGTCGCAGGACATGGAAGGATATGACCATGGTACGTGTCAGGACGCGTCTGGACATGGCCATGGCACGCGTCAAGACGTGGCAGGGTGTGGCCATGGCACGAGTCAGGACGTCGCAGGACATGGCCATGGCACGCGTCAGGACGTGGCAGGGCGTGGTCATGGCACAAGTTAGGACGTCGCAGGACATGGCAGGATATGGCCATGGTACGTGTCAGGACGCGTCAGGACGTTGCCATGGTACGTGTCAGGATGCGTCAGCACATGGCCTTGGTTCGTGTCAGGACTCGTCAGGACGTGGCCATGGTATGTGTCAGGATGCGTCAGGACATGGGCATGGCACGTGTCAGGACGCATCAGGACATGGCCATGGCATGTGTCATGATGCATCTGGACATGACAGGGCGTGGCCATGGAACGAGTCGGGACGTCGCAGGACATGGCAGGGTGGGGCCATGGCATGAGTCAGGACCTCGCAGGACGTGTCAGGACATGGCCATGGCACATGTCAGGACACGTTAGGACGTGGCAGGGCGTGGCCATGCCACGAGTCAGAACGTCACAGGACATGGCAGGATATGGCCATGGTACGTGTCAGGACGCGTCTGGACATGGCCATGGCATGCGTCAAGACGTGGCAGGGTGTGGCCATGGCACGAGTCAGGACGTCGCAGGACATGACCATGGCACGCGTACGGACATGGCAGGGCGTGGACATGACACGAGTTAGGACGTCGCAGGACATGGCAGGATATGGCCATGGTACGTGTCAGGACGCGTCAGGACGTGGCCATGGTACGTGTCAGGATGCGTCAGGACATGGCCATGGCACGTGTCAAGACGCATCAGGACATGGCCATGGCACTTGTCAGGACGCATCAGGACATGACAGGGCGTGGCAAGGGCACGAGTCGGGACGTCTCAGGACATGGAAGTGCGCGGCCATGGCACGAGTCGGGATGTCACCGGACGTGTCAGGACATGGCCATGGCACGCCTCAGGACGTGGTCATGGCATGAGTTAGGACATGGCAGGATATGTCCATGGTACGTGTCAGGACGCGTCAGGAAGTGGTCGTGGTACGTGTCACGATGTGTCAGGACATGGCCTTGGCACGTGTCAGGACGCATCAGGACATGGACATGGCGCATGTCACGACGCATCAGGACATGGCAGGGCGTGGCAAGGGCACGAGTAAGGACGTCGCAGGACATGGCAGGGCGTGGCCATGGCACGAGTCGGGACGTCGTATGACATGGCAGGGCATGGCCATGGCACGAGTCGGGACCTCGCATGAAATGGCCATGGCACGAGTCGGGACGTCGCAGGACGTTTCAGGACATGTCTATGGCACGTGTCAGGACGCATCAGGACATGGCAAGGCGTGGCCATGGAACGAGTCGGCACGTCACAGGACAAGGCAGGGTGTGGCCATGGCACGAGTCAGGACGTCGTAGGACGTGTCAGGACATGGCCATGGCACGTGTCAGGACGCGTCAGGACATGGCAGGGCGTGACCATAGCACGAGTCACGACGTCGTAGGACATGGCACGATATGGCCATGGTACGTGTTAGGACGCGTTAGGACATGGCCATGGAAAGCGTCAGGACGTGGCAGGGCGTGGCTAGGGCACGAGTAAGGACGTCGCAGGACATGGCCATGGCATGCGTGAGGACGTGGCAGGGCGTTGCCAGGGCACGAGTCGGGACGTCGCAAGACATGGCAGGATATGGCCATGGCACCAGACGGGATCTCGCAGGACATGGCAGGGCGTGGCCATGGCACGAGATGGGACCTCGCAGGACTTGGCCAAGGCACGTGTCAGGACGCGTCAAGACATGGTAGGGCGTGGCCATGGCACGAGTAGGGACGTCGCAGGACATGGCAGGGCGTGGCCATGGCACGAGTCGGGACGATGTAGGACGTTTCTGGACATGGCCATGGCACGTGTCAGGACGCATCAGGACATGGCGCGCGTGGCCATGGCACGAGTCGGGACGTCACAGCAAATCGAAGGGTGTGGCCATGGCACGAGTCGCGACGTCGCAGGACGTGTCTTGACATGGCCATGGCACGTGTCAAGACGCGTCAGGACATGGCAGGGCGTGACTATGGAAAGAGTCAGGACGTCGCAGGACATGGCAGGATATGGCCATGGTACGTGTCAGGACGCGTCAGGACGTGGCCATGGTACGTGTCAGGATGCGTCAGGACATGGCCATGGCATGTGTCCGGACGCATCAGGACAGTGCCATGGCACGTGTCAGGATACATCAAGACATGGCAGGGCATTGCCATGGCACGAGTCGGCACGTTACATGACAAGGCAGGGTGTGGCCATGGCACGAGTCGGGACGTCGCAGGACGTGTCAGGACATGGCCATGGCACGTGTCAGGACGCATCAGGACATGGCCATGGCATGTGTCAGCACTCATCAGGACATGGCCATGGCACGTGTCAGGACACATCAGGACATGGCCATGGCATGTGTCAAGACTCATCAGGACATGGCAGGGCGTGGCCATGGCACGAGTCGGGACGTCGCAGGACATGGCAGGGCGTGGCCATGGCACGAGTTGGGACGTCGCAGGACATGATAGGGCATGGCCATGGCACGAGACGGGACCTCACAGGACATGGCAGGGCGTGGCCATGGCACGAGATGGAACCTCGCAGGACTTGGCCAAGGCACGTGTCACGACGCGTCAGGACATGGTAGGGCGTGGCCATGGCACGAGTAGGGACGTCGCAGGACATGGCAGGGCGTGGCCATGGCACGAGTCGGGACGATGCAGGACGTTTCTAGACATGGCCATGGCACATGTCAGGACGCATCAGGACATGGCGTGCGTGGCCATGGCACGAGTCGGGACGTCACAGGACATCGAAGGGTGTGGCCATGGCAAGAGTCGCGACGTCGTAGGACGTGTCTTGACATGGCCATGGCACGTCTCAAGACGCGTCAGGCCATGGCAGGGCCTGACTGTGGAAAGAGTCAGGACGTCGCAGGACATGGCAGGATATGGCCATGATACGTGTCAGGACGCGTCAGGACGTGGCCATGGTACGTGTCAGGATGCGTCAGGACATGGCCATGGCATGTGTCCGGACGCATCAGGACATGGCCATGGCACGTGTTAGGATGCATCAGGACATGGCAGGGCGTTGCCATGTCACGAGTCGGCACGTTACATGACAAGGCAGGGTGTGGCCATGGCACGAGTCGGGACGTCGCAGGACGTGTCAGGACGCGTTAGGACATGGCCATGGAACGCGTCAAGATGTGGCAGGGCGTGGCTATGGAACGAGTTAGGACTCGCAGGACATGGCCATGGCACGCGTGAGGACGTGGCAGGGCGTGGTCATGGCACGAGTCAGGACGTCGCAGGACATTGCTGGATATGGTCATGGTTCGTGTCAGGACTCATCAGGACATGGCAGGGCGTGGCCAGGGCAAGAATCGGGACGTCGCAGGACATGGCAGGGCGTGGCCATGGCACAAGTCGGGATGTCGCAGGACGTGTCAGGACATGGCCATGGCACGTGTCAGGACGCATCAGGACATGGCCATGGCATGTGTCAGTACTCATCAGGACATGGCCATGGCATGTGTCAGGACGCATCAGGACATGACCATGGCATGTGTCAGGACTCATCAGGACATGGCAGGGCGTGGCCATGGCACAAGTAAGGACGTCGCAGGACATGGCAGGGCGTGGCCATGGCACAAGTCGGGACGTCGCAGGACATGGCAGGGCATGGCCATGGCACGAGACGGGACCTCGCAGGACATGGCCATGGCACGTGTCAGGACGCGTCACGACATGGTAGTGCGTGGCCATGGAACGAGTCGGGACGTCGCTGGACATGGTAGGGCGTGGCAATGGCACGGGTCGGGACGTCGCAGGACTTTTAAGGACATGGCAATGGCACGTGTCAGGACGCGTCAGGACATGGCAGGGCGTGGCCATGGCACGAGTCGGGACGTCGCAGGACATGGCAAGGCGTGGCCATGGCACGATTCGGGACCTCACTGGACGTGTCAGGACATGGCAATGGAACGTGTCAGGATGCGTATGGACATGGCAAGGCGTGGCCATGGCACGAGTCTGGACGTGGCAGGG
>JAXGFW010000378.1:0-18044 GCA_034376525.1 Nicotiana benthamiana | reverse complement strand
CAACAATAACAAAAGCATAACGATTTCTACCAAGACTTTCAATGCGAGATGGTCCAAAGAGATCCATGTGAAGAAGTTGCAAAGGTCTTGTAGTTGAAACAATATTCTTAGATTTAAAAGATGCTTTTGTTTGCTTCCCTTTTTGACAAGAATCACAAATAGTGTCATTTTCAAATTTCAAATTTGGAAGACCAATAACTAAATTTTGTGAAACCAATTTGTTTAAAAGATGCATGTTGATATGAGCTACTATACGATGCCATAACCACATATCATCTTCTTTACTCGTAAGACAATTCACATACTCTGATGAAGAGTTTTCAAGATCAACCATATAGATGTTATCAATTCTAAAACCTCGAAGAATAATTTTAAAATCACTACGACAAAAGACTAAGCATTCTTCCGAATCAAACAAAACAAGATTTCCCTTGTCACATAATTGACTTATGCTCAAGAGATTATGTTTTAGACCTTTAACAAGCAATATATGCTTAATGGAAGAAGATTAATTCTTACCGACCGAGCCAATGCCGATAATTTTTCCCTTGTTGTTATCTCCAAAACTAATGTTTCCTCCTTCCTTCTGTTCTAGTTGAAGGAACTTGGATGCGTCTCCGGTCATGTGTTTGGAGCATCCACTATCAAGGTACCAAAGTACACTTGATCCCTTCAAACATACCTACAAGACAAATCAATGAGTTTTTGGTACCCAAGCTGTTTTGGGTCCTTGAGAGTTAGGTGTAAAATGCTGTTGTGCTTGACATGCAGTTAAGTGTCTGTGTCTAGTAAAACAAGCAGGAGCAATATGTCCTATTCGACTACAATAGTGACAAATGACATTAGGATTATGCATTCTTCTAGGTTGGTAGTATTGGAGGTACGAAAAACGTTTGCTCTATTTTTGACAATATGGCTATTGCGCAATCCTTGAAAATCATTTCTCCTACTGTTTGTTCTAGGATATGCAGCGTTTCTAGAGTAATTGTTTCTAGGTCGAGTATGTCTAGGTTGCGATTGTTGAAGGTCATTTCTAGGCGTTCTAAAATGTTCAAAGTTTCTTCTAGTGTTTGGTCTAGGATACATGTTGATTCTAGGATGGTTATTTCTAGGATGAATGTTTATTTTATTTATCCTAGGTTGAGCCTTGGGTTGTTGGGGGATGGCTTCAACTTTTTCTTTAGGCTCGTTTCTGAAGCCTATGCCATGTTTGGTCGATTTCAAATTGACAAGAACATCATTCAAATTTTTATGAGAAGAATTGAACTTATCTAGGGTGCCCATAAGTCTTTCTACTTCATCTTTTAGATGCATGCAAGAAATACAATTTTTACTAGAACTCTCGGGTTTGTCGGCGCTTCTCTTGCCGAAAAATTTGTTTTCTTCTTTCAACTTCTCATTTTCCAAAATCAATTTTTCCAAATCTTTTTCTTTCAAAGAGAGTTGTTTTTCAAAATCTTTTTCTTTCAAAGAGGAATTTTTCTTTACGTCTCTAACAGTTTCGGAAGCTCTAATGAATTCACTATACAATTCATCAAAAGCGTTTTGCATTTCCTCAAGAGAAAAGAAATTTTTTGAAGAAATTTGACATAACTCTTCTTGATTGTCTTCGTGTGCCATGAGACATAGATTTGCGGCTTCGTCTTCTTCATCGTCGCTTGATTCGTCTCCGGAGTCACCTCCCCAAGATATGTATGCTCGTTGTTTCTTGCAAGGTTTCTTCTCCTTTTTGACATTTGGGCAATTTGATTTAATGTGCCCTATTTCTCCGCATCCATAGCACTTTACTTGATCTCCTTGTTGTTTGCCTTTTCGTTCATACTCTTTTTGCATGAACTTTTGAAACCTCTTAATAACGAGTCCGAACTCGTTATCTCCGTTGTTTGAGTCCTCATTATTTTGAGGTTGAGCAGTGCTTGCCTTGAGGGCGATTCTTTGTTTCCTTTGATCATTAAACGGAGGGTTAAGTATAGTAGATTCATAGGTTTTAAGATTACCTCTTAGTCCGTCGATGGTGATATTTGAAACGCCGATAGACTCTTGAATCGCGTCGGCCTTGGAGCGCCATTCCGGAGTGAGACTTCGGAGAATTTTTTGGACAAGTTCCTTATCCGTGAAGGTCTTCTTAAGAGCATGTAGGTCATTGACGATTTTTGAAAATCGTTCGAACATGTCATCGATCCTCTCGCTTTCCTTCATGTGAAACAGTTCATATGCATGGGTTAGAAAATCAATTTTAGCTTCTCTTACCTGGTCCGTACCTTCATACGTGATTTCCAGCTTATCCCACATTTGCTTAGCCGTTGTGCAACATGATATTTTTCTGTAATCATCAGCATTTACAGCACAATATAATAAGTTGATGGCTCTAGCGTTGTTCTGCACTTTTCGGATATCATCCGCATCGTATTCATCTTCGGATTTTGGAACCCATTCATTTTCAACCTTTTTGGTTGGAATTTGTTCTCCCTTCGTTATAACCTTCCATAGATGAAAATTATTCGATTGGATGAATATTCTCATCCTCTCCTTCCAGTACGAATAGTTTGTGCGGTCTAACAGTGGTGGTCTGGTGGAGCATTGTCCTTCACCTATTCCTGCATTAAAGTCACGAGTAGAAGCCATGGATTGTTTCTCTCAAACGGTTAAGTCTTTCAGAGAGTTGGGCTCTGATACCAATTGTTAGAATATACGCTTAACGCTAGAGGGGGGTGAATAGCGTTATAATAAAAAATAATATAAACTTGCGGAATTAAAAATTGCAGGATTGAAATAAGTGCGGTAAGTAAATAATAAGGAACGAACGCACCAAAACTATCCTGGTTCACCACAACCTGTGGCTAGTCCAGTCCCCGAGAGATTCTCTCGAGATTCCACTAACTTCGTTAAGCTTACAGGTGCTTAACAAACCGTTACAAACTGAGAACATGAATCACACAAGCCTCAACAACCTTTGCTCGAAGATACCACACTTCAAGACTTCAACCGAAGGAATGAAACGTTCCTTCTTACAACCACAAGGGATTAACACTTCCCTTCAAGTGTATACAAACACTTAGCACTCAAGACAAGACTCTCTTTAAGAGTAGATATGAGTAAAATAAATACGCTCAAGAACACAACAACTTTCGTCAAGAGTTTGGCTCTCAAAAACTTATTAAATGAATAGAAAATGATGAATATGAGAGTATGCAAGCTTTAGCAAGAATATAATCAGTTGTTGTACTTAGAAGACTGATTTTGAGTTATATTTATAGTGTTCAAAACCCCCATAACCGTTGCCTAATTGCCAATCAAGAATTGCTGATTTTGTGCTAAGATAATCGATTATCTGATTTGCATAATCGATTATTTTCCAATCGTTCAAAAATCATTCCCAGATTTTAAGCAGAATAATCGATTATCCAAATCGTATAATCGATTACCTGACAACGTTCAAAAAATCATATTCAGATTTTACTTAACATAATCGATTATCAGATTGTGTATAATCGATTATCTTTCAGAGTTTAAAAATACTTTGGCAACGGTCATTTGCATAATCGATTATGCTATAAGGATAATCGATTATCTTTTATATTTTGAAAACTTCGGACTACACTGTCTTAACATAATCGATTATCATAAAGTACATAATCGATTATTTTACAGTCTTGTAAATTTTGATAAACACTGTCTCAACATAATCGATTATCATAATGTGCATAATCGATTATTTTATAGCTTTGAAAAATCTGATGGACACTGCCTCAACATAATCGATTATCATAAGGTACATAATCGATTATCTTGTAGCTTTGAAAAATCTAATGTACACTGCCTTAACATAATCGATTATCATAAGGTACATAATCGATTATTGTTCAGCTTTGTAAATCTGGTGTACATTGTCTTAACATAATCGATTATCATAAAGTACATAATCGATTATCTTTGTCCAGATTTGAGAGGCATGTTTAAAAATCATTTTGGCTAAAATAAAATATTTGAAAATTATTTTGCTTTAAATTAAATATGCATGATTTGATAAAAATAATTTTACGAGAGAAGCCAAATCTTGAGTTAATTGTCGGATCAAGATCACAATTAAAGAACGACTCATGTATAACTTTATTTCTTTGCTTGATCATGATCTTTGTTCGTCTTGTGCTTGAACCTCGTTATGTGTCAATTGCGCGCTTGTGCTTGGACCTCGTCATATGTCAATTGCGCGTCGTTTGTCATTTATCAAAACCTACAAATATGAACACGCGTCTTAGTTTAGTACCTTGAGAACGTGTTTCAACACAATGACTTTATGAATTGAACTATTTTTTTAAGTACTTATAGAAGTGTCCCAAATAAATTCCAACATACCAACATCTACCCACTAATCATAGAATTATCAAAACTAGCCAAGCACATATAAAAATTAAAAATCCAAACAAGTAAGGTTCTTTCTCTTTAAGAATTACACGCAAAGACTCCTTCCATTCTTTGAGCGTGATCAACAACATTAAATTCAAGAGAAAATAAAATTTTATGGATGAGGTAGCAAACAAAGTGATGAGTCAATATACTAATATAGATGAAGATTGGAGGTGATTTGGACTGATTTGAAAATTCCTAGTTAAAATCGTGTTCACAAAATTCTTCTACGAAATACTATATATCAAACATGTATCACGCATGTATCTCACGCACATGTATACATCGATGTACATGTGATACATATTTGATACAAGTATGATACATATATGATACACAGATGATACATAGGTGATGCGCATATATAAAATTTTCATTTTAATCTTGTACTTCGATTTTCAGTTCAAACTACCCAAAACTACTAAATCATCCAAAAACTGAGATTCAAGCCCCTTATGATGAACTCAATCTATTCTAATAACACTCATTCAAAGGAAAGCAAACAATTAACCTTTTTTGGGACTAAAAGTAACTAATTGGCTAATATTAATATTATGAATTGACCAATTTTTATAATAAGCTATTTATAAATGAACATAGGTGATAATCTTTTTTTTTACAGCTAGTTGAAGAACAATTAGATCCCGTTTGGATTGGCTTATTTAAGTGTTTTTATAGCTTTTAATTCATTTTATAGTGTTTGAATAAAGTAACAAAAGTGTTTTTAAGCACTTATTTTTAAGCTAAAATGATAAAAATAAGTCAAAAGCCAAAAGCTATAATTTTAACTTATGACTTTTGGTTACTTTTGGCTTAAAAGTTACATACAACAAGTAGGGATGTCAATAGATATTTAAAAACCGACTAAACCGACCGAACCGAACCGCATCGAACCGATTTTAGGTTTCTTTTAATAAAATCGTAGTCGTTTTTATAAATCTATAACCATACCGATAATTAGGGTAGGATTTTTATTTTATGAAAATAAACTGGAAAAATACCGAACCGTACCGAATAAATTTACATGTGAAAAATATATTTACATATTAAGTTCAAAAATAATAAAACATTAAATTTTCCTTGGGTCTTAGAATTATGAAAATAATTACAAGCCAAAAATTAATAAACTCCAAATCATAATTTCTGAATCTATTATGCTATTCTCATTAATTCTAAATCATTTCCAGCATATTCACTAGCAAGATAGAAATTATTGTGGCGATTATGAGTAGTAAACTACAATGTATTAATTACTTTTTATTTTGTGTGATTTAAATTTATCTTTTTGAATATTTAATCTTCTATAGACTTTATTCGTGAGTCTTAGTCCTAGCTTCATTAATATCTTTCCACTTAAATGCTTTATATTTTCTTTATATTTATTTGTTTAGTTTTTTTACGTTGTTGTAGAGTAATTGATGGATCTATACTCTAGCCATCTTCATATTTTCTTAATTAATGACCCTTTAAAGTGTAAAAATATTTAGAGAGTTTTGGTAAATTCTATAAAAATACGCATGTTATTGCATTCTACTTCTACTCATAATTTTTATATGACATTTAAAAAAATACCAAAAATTAACCAAACCGTACCGATACCGCAGAGAAACTGATATGATTGGTACGGTTTCGAAAAGTCTAATATTGGTTATGTATAATAGAGTAACCGAATAATTGATACGGCATAAAATTTATAAAATAACCAACCGAACCGAACCATTGACACCCCTAACAACAAGCCCATCCAAATAGGCTCTTAATCTTAAGCATAGAACTGGAGCAAGGAAAAAAATGTAAAATTACACGGGGTGTTCTATTTGGTCGTCAACATTTAACCTATACCCACTTTTTAAAAATTTTTTAACTTGTACCCACTTTTTAAATAACCTCAGCCACATTTCTCCTCTTCCTTCTCCACCTTCGTTTTCTTCTTCTTTCTTCTGCTGCTGTTGGTGCTGCTATGGAACTTCAGTTAATGGAATGATTGCCATAAATATATTTATCAGATTATTTAAAAATAAATTATAAATAATTACGTAAGCTAGTAGACAATAACTTATGAATATTTTCACGTAAGTAAGTTAGTAGACAATGATAATTTTATTCTTTTCACGTTTAATGTTTCCAAATTTATGATTTAGGTATTGTTGGCAATCTGATTATTTATCTAGTGTGCTAGAAAGCTTTTTCAAAAACTTCAGCTTATATAGTACTGCAGTTTTTACAAATGAAGTTCGGCAGTTACAAAATAAAAACTTCAACTCTAGAGCTGAAGTTTGCCAGTTACAAAAATAAAAACTTCAGCTTTACAGCTGAAATTAACCAGTTACAAAACAAAAACTTCAGCTCTAGAGCAAAACTTTGCTAGTTACAAAAACAAAAACTTCAGCTCCACTAGTTACAAAATAAAATTTTCAGCTCTAGAGCTGAAGTTCGCCATTTACAAAAATAAAACTTCAGCTCTAGTGCTGAAGTTCGCCAGTTACAAAACAAAAACTTCCGCTCTAGAGCTAAAATTTGCCAGTTACACAACAAAAACTGTTAAAAAACAAAAACTTCAGCAAATAGAGAACAAAACTTCGGCTACTATGCTTAAATTCAGCAATTACAAACAAAAACTTCAGCACACTTATTCCTTCAGGCCCGTCTACTAGAATGCTGAAGTTTTGCGTGATTGCATTTGCTACTTCAGTCATGTATGCTGAAGTTATCCGAAAAGCGGGTACGCTTGCAATTCTTTTTTGCAAAACAAACACAAGTTAAAACGTAACACAAACAAGGAATATAAATGCAAATTACCCAAAAAAAATCAATTAATTTCTAAAGGTAAAAAATGTAATTTCATCTTGGTTTGCTCATTTGTGGCTTTATGGGGTTCAAATATACAAACTTAAAGACTCTCACCTTCTAATTAAGACAAGATTTATCAAGCAACTTCTATCCTCCAAGAGAGTTTTACAAAAAGGAAAAAGAAGAAATACCACCTACCACAAAATACACCCAACTCAAAAAAGAATCCTTATCGAATATTTGAGCACCCAAACTTTAACATAAATTGACTACTCTTATTATATATTTTTCAACAATGAACTCGTTAATTCGCATATGGAAAATAAAGTTTCTTACTAAAAATTTCATTAAAAGGAGGTCTATATATTATTAAAATATTTATATTCGTTCTACCACCTGAAATTGAAATGAGGCAGTAAGTAATCATCAATTCTTAATCAGAAATATCAAATTTTGAGTCTATTATTGTTAGGAAATAATTTTCTCTAAACTATAACTTTTTAGCACGAATTTAAATTAATCGGGGCTTAATATAAATACCTAATATTGGATAAGGATAAAAAAAGGTGTGCCACAAGGTAAAGAAGTTTGGTTAGAAACTTAAAAATTACGGGACCAATTTTGCAAGATCACTCAAATAAATGTGCCGATTTGTATATTAAGTTCAATAGTATATGATGACCAAACGAGCAAATGTCAAATTCACAACTACCCCCTCAAAACAAAAGTAATCCTCAACAACCCCTAATGGCTTGAAGCTAAAAAGAAATTCAGAGACAAAAGTTGGTTGGTGAAAGCTAGTTTGACACTGACGTTGGATTAGAGGTAGGCTCCTTATATGTGCTTAAGCCTAACGTGCAGCCGGCCCCCAACCCCAGCAGTCTTCAATCTACCTACCGTCTCTACCATTTTCTTCTAGTTGGTGAAAATTTCTAACTTTGAGAAAACAAGCCAAAGTTTTTGTTTCTAAGAACGCAAAATGAGTGAAAAATTTGCAGCAATGGCACAGATTAGCAGCATGGGGCAAGGGATACAGACCCCTAATCTTAATTCGTATCTTCCTGAAACCCAAAAGGGTCCTCTTTTGTCACATTCTATCTTCTTTGGATCAAAGAAAATAATCCAAAATTCAGCAAAATCTTTGTGGGTGTGTAAGAAAGATTCAGTTTTGAGGGTGGCAAAGTCACCTTTTAGGATTTGTGCATCAGTGGCCACTGCACAGAAGCCCAACGAGATTGTGCTGCAACCCATCAAAGATATATCAGGCACTGTTAAATTGCCTGGTTCTAAATCCCTTTCCAACCGTATTCTCCTTCTTGCTGCCCTTTCTGAGGTAAAGTTGCCAACTTTTCTTTATTTCTTTTGTTTTTGAGTTTGATTGGTGGATGCTGCGTTGTGGATTGCGATATCTTTGATGGGTTGTGGACTGAATTGACTTGAAGATTTGGTCTTTTTCTCTTTGGTATAGTTAGCTGAAGTGCAAGTGTGTCCATGGTGTGTTTGGTCTTTTATTTGGCATTCTGGTAAACATTAGGACTGCTTTTTCTATGGAGGAAATGTTTCTCTTAGGAAATTACTTTCTTGATCATTTTCTAGTGTTTGGTTGGGTATAAAAATAGGTGAAAAGTAGGTGAACTATGGTAATTGCATATGGTTTAGGATAGGGCGTGGCCGCATGGAATAATGTTGTGGTAATATTTTTTGGTATCAAAAGTTGACAACAATGTCTAAGCAGTGATTGAAACATTTAAAATTAGATAAGTGTTGGGATATTTACAAAGGAAAATGCCATATTGGGGGAAACAATTTGGAAAACCTTTTCCTGATTTCAAGGTAATCAAATACTGTAATAAAAACTGTCTTTGTGAAAGGGGGCAAAGGGTTGAAAGCAACGGTTTACTCTTGGTATAGGCTGTCCTAATCAACTGGGAATTCACTTTCCAAACTGAAGGCGACCTGAAGAAATGATACAGTATAATACACTAATAGACAACCGTTAACCTCTTTAAGCTGCATAAGATGATCATTCTATCCATGTTCCTTTGTTCTTTAATTGTCATGTGACATTTTCACTCTTTCATATTCTTGATATACATTATTTACAACCTTGTGCTTCCATTAAATGTCACTGGAACTTGAATTTCAGGGAAGGACTGTTGTTGACAATTTACTGAGTAGTGATGACATTCATTACATGCTTGGTGCGTTGAAAACACTTGGACTTCATGTAGAAGATGACAATGAAAACCAACGAGCAATTGTGGAAGGTTGTGGTGGGCAGTTTCCTGTCGGCGAGAAGTCTGAGGAAGAAATCCAACTATTCCTTGGAAATGCAGGAACAGCAATGCGGCCATTGACGGCAGCAGTTACTGTAGCTGGAGGACATTCAAGGTTTTCAAATCGTTCCTTCCGTACTTTTTGGTTTTTGTCTCCTTGCTTTCCTTTTTTTTTTCTTTTTCCTTTGGTTTTGTTTCTTTGTGTTTTTTGTTTCGGAGGTTGTTGCTTTTGAAGCCATTTTGATAGTCTTCATGAATTGTGTTTTGGTATTGGTGGCAAAAGCTTTTGAAATGTAAATCAATAATTTAATCTGTTATTCCGTTGAGATAATGGTTTCCACTTGGTGATTAATAGATGCCAGTTAGGTCTTAAAAGGTTATGTGTTTTACCATCTTTCTCAATACTTCTTTAGTGGAACTTGCTTCTTTTTTCGGTCTAGAAAATGTTACCTCAAGTGATAACTCTTTGAATAATTTATGTTCTACAGATATGTACTTGATGGAGTTCCTAGGATGAGAGAGAGACCGATTGGTGATTTGGTTGATGGTCTTAAGCAGCTTGGCGCAGAGGTTGATTGTTTCCTTGGTACAAATTGTCCCCCTGTTCGGATAGTCAGCAAGGGAGGTCTTCCTGGAGGGAAGGTGAGGATGATAATTTTGTTATGTCCACATGTATAATGTTAGTAAATGATAGCCTGTTGTCTTAAACTGTACGAATGGTACTATCAAAATAATGAATTAACTTGTAAAAGCAATGATGTATTTGCTTGAAAGTTAAATACCGAAAGATGCCTCTCATGACTCATCAGTTGGATACAATGAGTTACCGATGAATTTAGACACATACAGTTTTTCCCGGTCTGTCTTGTGGGGACTTCTATTATTCCTATTGTATCATATCTCAATTTAATGATGTTCCTATACCAAATCTAATTAGTATACGGTATACTATCATGAATTAAATAGGGGAGTCTTTAAGCTCAATATTTGAACTAACATTTTTTGAAAACTTCTATTTATTTATTTGAATTTAAATTATGTGTATTGCCTCATCTAAAAACTTAATGCGATAGAGAGATGACACTTGTATTTATTAAATATTTAATTGTCTTAACTTGCTTTCTCACATACAACCTGATTTTTTTTCTTGGCCAAGCACATGAGAAATGCTTTTTTCACAATGAGTGATGGTAAGACTTGAACCCAAAACCTCATCCTAATATTAAATTATGTGAACAGCCTCACCTAAAAAGCTTAAGCTACAAGAGAGGGGACACTTCTATTTCATTTAATTGTGTCTTAACAAATACATTTTCTTTCCATCTGAGTTTTCATTTTGTTTTTATTTTGTAGAACTACTGAACATTTAAGTCTAGGAACAAGCATGCAGTCTCTCCCTCTCACCAGAGTGTAGATTTCTTTATGTTCAGCATTTTGTCCCTGCCTGTATCAAGCTTGTATGATAACAAACAAGGCAACTCCAGTTTCTATTCACTTAACAAGAAGTCCTAAACAGGAAAGGCAGAGTGTAAAAAGTTTCAAGTAACTTGTGGTCCCCCTTTATTTTGGCTTTGTTTCCTCCAAAAGTCTCTTGCCCCCTCATTTGATCTCTTTCACATCCCTTGCTACTGCTAGTAAATTAAAGATAGATTCTGTTAACATCAAGATTGAACCGATGAATCATAGAAATTATAGAGAGAGAAAGTAGAGAGAAGGAGGAGAGTAGGTGAGAAGTCTCTCGAATGTCAGAGAGAGTTTGTATTAAACCGAGAAGCAAAATAAACAAAAATGAAGTCCCGGGGTCACAAATATCTGTGACCCCAATATATATATTTACACAGTGGGTCGGGTCAAGGACCCAACTAGAATGACGGTCGGATCTCTGTTTGGACTCAGAGACACGGGCTCAGATATGACTCTCAGTTATTGGGCTCGGGAGAAGCCCAACTCAGACACTATCATCACTGCCCAATATTAGATACACCAAAATACACTAAATATACATTGTGTATATACTATTACATTATGTTACATCTTGTATCCCAACACCCCCCCCCTCAAGTTGGAGGGGGGAACCACCTGCAACTTGGAAAGCAGCGGAGCCAGCAAAATACCCAGGAGGGGCTTAATGAGCAAATCAGCCAGCTGGCGAGAGGTAGGCACATGGAACAACCGCAAGAAACCAGAGAGCAACAAGTCCCTGACAAAGTGACAATCCACCTCGATGTGTTTCGTGCGTTCGTGAAAAACAGGATTGTTAGCAATATGAACAACAGCCATACTATCACAATAAACAAAAACAGGAGTCAAAACAAGGATCCAAGATCACCCAACAAGCGGCACAGCCAAGTCAATTCAGCCACAACCTTGCTTAGGGCACGGTATTCTGCCTCAGCAGAGGAAAGAGAAACAACAGGCTGTTTCTTCGATTTCCAGCTTATCAAACAACCACCCAAGATCACACAAAACCCAGTAACAGAGCGCCTGGTGTCAGGGCAGGCAGCCCAATCACTATCAGAATAACCAGCAACAGAAAAGTCAGCATGATCAGAAAAGAATAAACTCAAGGAGGGAGTGCCTTTGAGATATCTCAGAACATGCAGGGCAGCAGTCATATGGGGAAGTCTGGGGGATTTAAGAAATTGACTCAGGTGTTGAACTGCATAACAGATATCAGGCCTGGTGTGAGTCAAGAAGAGCATCTTGCCAACAAGGCTCCTGTACTAATCAGGAGAGGGCAAGAGATCACCAAAATCAGCATGAAGTTTGACATTGATGTCCAAAGGGGACACAACAGATGACACATTCACACAGTCAAACTGGTGCAGCAAATCAGAGATATACTTGTGCTGATTGAGGTGCATCCCACCTGGGACAGCGGACACTTCAAGACCCAAAAAATAATGCAAGGACCCTAAATCCTTGATTTTAAACTGAGCATCCAGAAAGGGCAGAAGATAGCTTGGCATACCACTGCCTGGAGGCTTGCCTTAACTCATACAAAGATTTTTTGAGTTTGCAAACCAAAGGAGGAGAAGGAGAAGAAGGAGAACCAGAATCAACAGAGATAGTCAAGACAGGAGGGAGTTTCATATAAATATCCTCATCCAAATCACCATGAAGAAAAGCATTATTCACATCCAATTGAAAAAGGGGCCAGTGGTTCTTGACAGCCACAGCAATAAGACACTTGACAGAAGTCATTTTTATCACAGGGGAAAAGGTTTCAGTAAAGTCAATCCCCTCAACCTGAGTGTCATCCCTTATGACCAACCTGGCCTTATACCTTTCAACAGAGCCATCTGCCTTATATTTAATTTTGTAAACCCATTTGCAACCAATGGGTTTCTTACCAGGAGGAAGAGGAACAAAATCCCAAGTCTGGTTTGTGTCCAAGGCTTCAAACTCATGTCTCATGGCAGCTTGCCAAGCTGGAACAGATGCTGCCTGAGAATAGTATAGAGGCTCAAGTTCTAAAGAGGAGGAAGAAGAGCCAGAGAAGGCAGGGAGTTGGCACACATAATCTTTAAGATAGGAAGGAGGATTATGAAGTCTGGTAGACTTTCTAGGAGCTGGGACAGAAGAAGTATCCAAGACAGGAAGGGTGACAACAGGACTGAGTGGGGCAGAAGAAGGTAGCTGGACAGGTGAGGCAGAAGAAGAAGGAGAGGAAGGAAGAGGAGAATCAGAAATATCATCATGTTCTCCAGAATGAAGAAAAGGAAAAGTAGGAGCAGATGGAGGAACAGAGAGAGAGGCATTTTTGAAGGGAAAGACTGATTCATGAAATTGGACATCCCTGGAGACCAAATACTTCTTGGAAGCATAATCATAAAGCCTGTAACCCTTTTTACCAAAAGGATTGCCCAGAAAAACACAAGGAATAGCCCTTGGCTTCAATTTGTCCCTTTGAGGGATGGGAACAGTAGCATAAGCCAGGCAACCAAAAACCCTCAAGTGAGCATAGGAAGGAATGTGGCCATATAGAATCTTATGAGGAGACTTGTTATTTAGTAATCTGGTTGGTACCCTGTTAAGGAGGTAAGTGGCAGTCAATAAGTAGTCCCCCCAGAAGGATACTGGCAAGCCAGATTGAAAGAGCAAAGCTCTACAAGCCTCAAGAAGAGTCCTATGTTTTCTCTCAACTACACCATTTTGTTGAGGGGTGTGAGGGCAAGAGGTTTGATAGATGATACCCTGACTGCTGAAGAAAGAAATGCCTTCATTGCTAGAGCCCAGCTCTAAAGCATTATCACTTCTAACAGTCTGAATCACAACATTAAATTGGGTTCTGACCATGGCAAGGAAGGACTTAAGCATAGAAAAGGCATTACTCTTGGAGCCTAATAAGTGTGTCGAAGTTGCCCTTGAATAATCATCAACAATTGTAAGGAAGTATTTGCAACCAGAAGAGGTTGAAGTATGGTAAGGTCCCTAAGTGTCCACATGAATCAGTTGGAAAGGTTTAGAAGTTCTAATGGAGCTATCAAGGAAAGGGAGCCTGGTTTGTCTGGCCATAGGACAGACAGTACAAGGAAAGGATTGTTTGGAAGCAAATTGGAAAGGGAGACCAGAAATGCATTTCATGTGGGCAAATGGAATGTGTGCAAGTCTTAAGTGCCAAGTGTAATTCATATCAGAAGTAAGATCATTATTACAAGTGGAACTATTAACATGAGAATGCATAGAAACAGTCTTGCTTTCAGATAAAAGATCATCATTACAAGGAGACACAGAGGGCAATGCAACAACTTGGTTATCATTACCATTACAAAAAACAGAAACAGGATTACAAGAATTAGAAAAGCAAGTAACAGAGGGAGAAGGGGAAGAAGGAGACCAAGCTAGTTTATACAGCCCAACAGTTTGTCTACCAAGATCCAGTGGCCTCCTCAGAGAAGGGTCCTGTATCATGTGTAGAAAACAGGAATGCTCAGTGAACATAACAATACAATGTAACTGCTTCACTAACTTGTGAACAGATATCAAGTTGTGTTTAAAAGAGGGGACAAGCAGCACATTGTGAAGAGTAATGAAGGGAGTCAAGGCAAAGGAGCCAGTGCAGGTCACCTTCACTTTATAACCATTTGGAAGACTAACAAGGTAAGGCAGAGTTAAAGGGACAATATTAAAGAGTAAATTCTTATCATGAGTCATATGATTAGAGGCACCTGAATCTATTATCCAGGTGACAGAATTAATGTGAGTGAGCAAACAAAGTTTGGAATCAGATACAGGATTCTCAGTCAACAAAGTACCAGCAAAGTTTGCATATGAGGGAGAAGGAGCTGGAGCAGTGGATTCTCCCAGCTTGGACTGGTGTAACATATTCATCAGCTGGTCATAATCATGTCTTTTAGACCCAGGGATCACAGAGCTTTGACCATCTAAGCTTGCAGCAGACTGATGGTTAGCAGAAGGATTCCCTTGAGGAACAGACAACAATCCATCAGAAATATGAGAATCCAGACCAGTACTCAGATGGGCAGCAGAAGGCCTCCTTCCCTTGTTAAATGTGGGACTTTGTGGATACCCATGCAGCTTGAAACACTTATCAATTAAGTGTCCAGATTTTTTACAGTATCGACAAAACAAAGGTCCCTTGGTTTGATCAAAACTGACCCTCTGTCTAAAAGGAGGAGGGGCAGCAGGCACTGTGGCCTTGTTGAATCCAACAGGCTGCCTGTTGGTATGCACATTGAAAGAGATAGAGGTAGGATCAAATTGAGAAGAAGACTGAACTTGTCTTTGCATCTCATCATTTAGGACAATATTATACACACTGTCAAGGGAAGGAGGGGGCTGCATCATCAAGATATTACTCCTAACTCCCATATACACCTCATTTAAACCCATCAAAAACTGAAACACCTTGTTATCATCACATTCCTGAATTATGCCCTCTTTAGCAGCACATGCACATCTCATACCATGATTAACACACATAAAATCAAGTTCATCCCACACACTTTTCAGTTTGTTGAAATAGGAAGCAACATCGGAGGACCCTTGAGAGATGTGGGACATCTCTCTTTTTAGTTCATAGATTTTGGACGTATTTGCAGTCCCATATCTGGTCTTAAGTTGAGACCATATACTCTGTGCAGTATCAGCATACTGCACAGATTCAGCAATAGAAGGGGAGAGGGAAGCAATCAACCAGGAAATCACCATACTGTTGCACCTATCCCACAACCTTTGTTGGGCAACATTGGTAGTAGGTCGAGTGTAGGTGCCATCAACAAAGCTGATTTTATTTTTAGCCGACAAGGCAACAAGAACTTTTCGTCTCCAGCCCCCATAACCACTACCCGAGAATGGGATGGGAACAAGTGATACCCCAGGGACATCAGACGAGTACAGGAAAAGGGGACTAGAGGAATCTACAGGAGTAGGAGCACCAGTACTTGTGCTAGAAGCCATAATGAACCGGCTTAGACAAATAACTTGTCAACAAATAGGATGCTATCAGAACAAGTATACAAACACAGTAACCAACAGACAAACTACAGTTAGGTCAAGTAGTCACAGATACCACCAGATGCTCACAATTACAAAGTCAAGTAAGCACACATAAAATCGAGGAGAAGGACATAGAGTTACCCTCCTTCTTCGCAACCGGAGAAGATCGGCCTTCAAACAAAGAGAAACCCTAGGTATCAAACCCTAGGTCTAATTTTTGAAAAACAAACTTTACCGGAGATCTGGTCAGGAACGTCGGAAACACACCCAAGGCGTCCAGAAAATGACAATCGAGCCACCGGAATGCGGTAAAACCTCAGGTTAAACCGTCAGAAACCCTAGAAGCCGATAGGTCACCAGAATCAACCAACCAAAATCATCACAAAGTCTTTCCGGAGTGTTGGAGAGAGGAAAACACACTCGGATACACTCAGAAAAGTCTCCGATAGACTGAAATCATCATCAACGAAGCGGTCTCAGAAATCACCCCCAAAAACCTCGAAACAGACTTCATCCAGGACCACGAACACGCAGAAACATGATCGGATCGTCGTCAAGGCTCTGATACCATGTTAACATCAAGATTGAACCGATGAATCATAAAATTATAGAGAGAGAAAGTAGAGAGAAGGAGGAGAGTAGGTGAGAAGTCTCTCGAATGTCAGAGAGAGTTTGTATTAAACCGAGAAGCAAAATAAACAAAAATGAAGTCCGGGGGTCACAAATATCTGTGACCCCAATATATATATTTACACAGTGGGTCGGGTCAAGGACCCAACTAGAATGAGGGTCGGATCTCTGTTTGGACTCAGAGACACGGGCTCAGATATGACTCTCAGTTATTGGGCTCGGGAGAAGCCCAACTCAGACACTATCATCACTGCCCAATATTAGATACACCAAAATACACTAAATATACATTGTGTATACACTATTACATTATGTTACATCTTGTATCCCAACAGATTCTGCAATCGTTTCTTAACATCATATTGATGAATCATAATTCATATGTTGTCTGTGGTTCACTACTCAGATATAATATTACCAACTTACTTAGTTCTTGCTAAGTTACACTCCCTTTCTATCTATCAGGTAAAGCTCTCTGGATCTATTAGCAGCCAATACCTGACTGCTTTGCTGATGGCTGCTCCTCTGGCTCTTGGAGATGTGGAGATTGAAATAATTGACAAACTAATTTCTGTACCTTATGTTGAAATGACACTGAAGTTGATGGAGCGATTTGGTGTCTCTGTGGAGCACACTAGTAGCTGGGATAAATTCTTGGTTCGAGGAGGTCAGAAGTACAAGTAAGTTAGTTTTTATTCTGTGTCGATGATATGGTTCCACGGACCGATGAAACTAACAATTACATAAATATCATAGGTCTCCTGGAAAAGCATATGTTGAAGGAGATGCCTCAAGTGCTAGCTACTTTTTGGCGGGTGCAGCTGTCACAGGTGGAACTGTCACTGTTGAAGGTTGTGGAACAAGCAGTTTACAGGTATGATATTTTTGTACAAGTACTAAAAAGTAAGAATTGGATAGCGCCTGGCCTACATCTTAGTCTCTGACTGCATAAGGATGATATACATTATTTGTATATTTTCTAACTAGGGTCTTACTCTGGATCTTTGTATTTCCTTTGTGAAGGGGGATGTTAAGTTTGCTGAGGTCCTCGAAAAGATGGGGGCAGAAGTTACATGGACAGAGAACAGTGTCACGGTTAAAGGACCTCCAAGGAACTCTTCTGGAATGAAACATTTGCGGGCTGTTGACGTTAACATGAACAAAATGCCAGATGTTGCCATGACTCTTGCTGTAGTTGCACTTTTTGCTGATAGTCCTACTGCCATAAGAGATGGTATGCCTAGCCTTTTTTCCTGGGAAATCAAATCTAATTGAAGTTCTTTTTAAGATATAATTCTTAGATGATGAACCTGGGGCACTATTCTTCAATATGAAAGTATTTCCCTACATGATGAGTTAAAATTCCGTGATAACCTGACTAAAATGTGCAAATAGGTTGCTCTAGGTAGTTTAGGGGGTCCGAGGAGAAGGGAAGAAAATTGACCTAGCCTTGGCAATTTTCTGTCCTGTTAATTCTAT